>BHFT01035015.1:0-48207 GCA_004320025.1 Laticauda laticaudata | reverse complement strand
AGAGAGGAAGCAAAACGGAGGCAGTGAGTACAGAACGGAAGCATCGTGTTAACCAACGGATGGCAAATGTTTTTCTCTGTTTTGCATCCTCTTTCCATCTGTTGGTGCAGTGTGACAGGGACTTTAACCAAAGGCCAAGGATAGGTGCACATGATCTCTCTCTCTCTCTCTGTTTTATTAGCAGTTCATATCCAAAATTCCAGAGTTTCAGATCAGAAGTTTAAGTTGAGAAAACATCATTGCTTTTTGGCAAAAATGTTGTAAAATGCAGTCACATGACTGTAGGACAATGCAAACAGCCATAAATGTAGGCTGATTGGAGAGCATCTTTCATGCTGAAATGTAACCTTTAAGGTGGTTATTACAAACCATTGGAATTTTGGTTTGTTTTTTATATGTATTTTTATTATACATTTTCTTTGTAGTATATCGCATTTTCAGTCTTGCAACAACAGTGTTCTGGTTATACCCCATCCTTTTTAAGTAGACATAGTGTTATACACCGTGGATACCTGTATTCTCTTAATCATACATTTATAGTCTCTTTAACTTCATATTGTTACATATCATAGCTATAACCTTTATTTTCATACTTATACCATGACATTCTGAATAATTCTTTTCCTCCCTCCCTGCTTCCCTCTCTTTCCTTATCTTCCCTTTTCCTCTTTTCCTCTCCCCAGTTTGGAACTTTGGAACAGGGTAATACCGTATCTACCTTTGAGAGCAGAGGTGGTATTCAGCAGGTTCTGACCAGTTCTGGAGAACCAGTTGTTAGAAGAAATTCCTGGCCTAATCCTGTAAGAAACGCAGGAAGGAAACATTCTGGTGTTGGTTACAGAAACTGCCTCTCTGTTAACCCTTATTACATTCTTGGCAGGACTAGACTTCCTGTCTCAGGAACCTCTCTGGATTTTTTTCCCCTCCTTTGCTGGTACTTTGCTTGTGTGGAGTGACCATTCAAAGTTACAATGGCACTGAAAAAAGTGACTTATGACCATTTTCACACTTACAATTGTTGCAGCATCCCCACAGTCATGAGAGACCAGGCGAGGAGATTCATGCCTCGATGTGAATGATGTTGAATTGGCCACATCCAGCCAATAAACATGACCACCAAGCCATGTCCACCAACTAAGCTATGCCCACAGAACCGGTTGTTAAAAAATTTGAATCCCACCCCTGGATAAAGATGAGCCTGGGAGCCTGGGAGCCTGGGTGGTTAGGTAGGCCCAACAGCAGAGCGGTGGAGAGAACCGGTTCAGTCTCTGCTTCTCCTTGCTGCTACTGGCTTGGCCAAACCAGACCGAACCAGTAGAAGGTCATAGATTTTTTTTTAAAGTAACTTAATTAAATAGGTGCCATCAGAGCAAAACTAGAAATCTGTGTTTAAATGACCCTGGTTATTAATCCTATAAAATCAATGTAATGTGCTATCTTCACTGGTGACTTCTGGTCATACTGTTATATATGTGTATGATAGCTGACTCTCATGACAATTACTAAATGTCTGGCAACTGAGAATTTAAGAAGACTAAAGAGAAAACTAGAGAGATCAAAGGGCAAGCCATTAGTTAAGATTCTGTACTTTCATGGACAGCTGCATGATTTAGATAATGCATAATATTGGGGAGGGAATCCTCGGGGTTTAAGAACTAATAGAGTTCAGTCAGAATCACTGAGCAAAAAGAATGATTTGGAGCAGGTAACCTATAGAGGAGCGCAATAAATAAAATATGATGGTGATAAAATTTAAATCAAGAGGGAAAGCTCATGTTTGCATCTCTAAAACGTTATTGCTGTTAGGAGACAATTGCTTTGTCTGGAAATAATATCAACCCACTGCTTCAGATCAAAGGCCATGCATTTATATATTATACAAAGCAATTGCAGGAATTTTCAGTTAAGTAAACTAGGAAACATATATTAAATAATTAGCATATTATTGACTCCTATGAAATTCAAGAGCAGAGTTCTCCACCGTAGAGAAAAAAAGACACTTTTCCCATAATATAAGGCACATTAAACTAATAAAAAAATTAAATAAAAATTAAAGGACTTTCCGAGTTGCAATTCAAACATTGAGACAGATAGATGAGAAGGAGAGATGATAGACAGATAGACAGAGATTCAGAGAATCAGATAGAGAGACAGATAGATAGATAGATAGATAGATAGATAGATAGATAGATAGATAGATAGATAGATAGATAGATAGATGGATTGATTAGACAGGTAGACAGACTGGCTTAAGGTGTATGAATCAAATTTGCCCAATTCCACAGTGTGAGACTTCTATACATATTAAGACATTTCATTTGAATATTTGTTGAGCAGTGTTTCAACAGAGCAAATGAAACAGTTCTCCTGAACCCTGCCATCATGAATTTTTGCAAATTAAGTACAAGGAAGGGAATAGATTGAAAAAGAAAAGAGATCAACACCTCCGACATCTAAGTATTATCTTCGCTTTACATGATTTGCTTCAAACTTCCAAGAACTCCTAAGAAACCATTTACTTCTAGGGAAACATAAGAGCAATCCCTTAGATCTGCAATAGCAAACAAGTGTAAGGACTCATCTTCGTGTCCTGCCATATATAAAGATGGCTTTTGTGCGCCTTAAGTGCAGGTAAAAGGAAATAAGGGAATCAAGAACTACAAGAGTTATGCTAATATCTAAAAAAATATAATTAAAGAAAGAATGATAAAAGAGGGGGGGCAAAAATGTAAATGTGAATGACAAAAATGAAAATAATGACAAGGAAACAGTGGTAGATAACAGTACAGATAGCTTAACTTAACTAAGTTGTGGTCAATTGTCCCATATAAGTTGGCTGTGGAGAGATAACCTTGGTGAGTTGTCCCGCAGTGAGATGGCCACAGTGAGTTGGCTGCAGCAAGTTGTCCTAGACACATGATGGTGAATTTATGGCACAAGTGCCACAGGTAGCACACAGAGCCATTTGTGCTGGCACATGAGTTGCAGGCAAACTTTCCTCACTGAGCATGCACGTGCCTCACAGCTGATTTGGGGGGGCTGGTTTGAGGCCTTTTTCAGCCTCCCAGAAGCTTGAAAAAAGCTTCTGCAGGCTTTGCAGGCCAAATAATAGGCCCATTTCATCAATTCCTGTAACACTGGAAGTGACATAACGGGCCTATTATTCTGCCTGCAAAGCCTGCAGAGGCTTTTTTCAAGCCTCTGCGGGCCCGAAAAAGGCCTCAAACTGGCCGAAAATCAGCTGTGAGGCGCAGTTTAGGTAAGGGAGCACAGGAAGGATAGTGTGTGCATGCGCAAGGGGTGTGTGGGGAGTGCATACATTGCCTTCTGGGTCCTGGCATAGGAGCCCAAAAAGGTTAGCCACCACTGTCCTAGACACAGTAATTTATATGCATGCCCAGCAGTCTACCAGTTGACTGCTGGTCCCATGTATAATTGCTTTATGTCAACAATACAATAGTGCTCAGCTAACATAGGATAAACAGACATGGTCCTGAGGTCTTTGATGCATGGAGATAAATTGTATTCTCCATGGAGGTACCATCAAATTGAAGCAACTCTGATGGTTCTATGAATACCCCTTCAAGGAAACTACAGTCGACTTTAGCAATAGCAATAGCACTTAGATTTATATACCACTTCACAGCGCTTCATAGCTTCTCCAAGCAGTTTTACAGAGTCAGCCTATTGCCCCCAACAATCGGGGTCCTCATTTTAACGACCTCAAAAGGATGGAAGGCTGAATCAACCTTCAGCTGGTCAGGATTGAACTCCTGGTAGTGGACAGAGTTAGTCTGCAGTTCTGCATTCTAACCACTGGGCCCCCATGGTGCTTTACAACAGAGCTATCATCTATATCACATAGACTAAACATCCAGATTTAATGAAACCAATGAGAAAGTGCAGCATTTTCTGGGAGTGTGCTTTCTTTATTTTTACTAATTGGCTTTTTCCAAATTATTTTGATATCTTACAGAAAAACCAATTGTTTAATGAAAGATTAATAATTTATATCCTGTTCCTATTAGTTAGTTTTGGAATACAGGACTAGTATATTCATCCTATTAAAAGTAAAACTGCTTTTACAGATTAAGTTCTTGTCTGAATATTAATATGTCAATTACCTTCATATTTTGCCTTTTGATAAATAAACTCTTGATTATTAGACTTGGTGTATTTATCAAAAACTACAGCAGGTGTAATCAGTAATTAAAATAGTAGTCAATTAGACATACCACTGCCTGTAGACCATTTAAAATACATAATGACGGTATCTTTAATTGAACATTGAATTAATTTTCTTTCTTTTTTTTTTTTTGAAAAAGGAAAGTATCATATGAGGTTCCTTTAAAAACACACTTGGTCACCTTAGAGAGAGAACCTGAGATCAATATAAATTTTCTTCCATCTTCATTGTTATGCTCTGTACATTCTTCTACAATGGTAAAGTAAAACCAATACACTAGGTCAGAACCGCACTGCAAATGTGAATTTTAATAGATTTATTTGCATGTTAATAGGCAGCCTTCCACATGCGGTTTCACTGTTCCAGGAACAGCTGCAATTGGTAAATGCCAAGCCCATTACAGAGGCAATATGACTGGCCTTAAACAACAAAACCAACCATTCTCTGATTGGGGTCAATCTGCAACTCAGTCTTTAAAAAGTTAGTTAGTCCACATTTTAGTTCCCCTTTGGAGTAATGTACATTTCAACACCTCATCATTACCATGCTGTGTAGCATACACTAGCATATAGAAAATACCTAATAGCAATAACACTTACACTTATATATCACCCCTTAGTGCTTTATAGCACTCTCTGTGCAGTTTATAATATCAGCATATAGCTCTCAATAATCTGGGTCCTCATTTTACGGATTTTGGAATGATGGAAGGGTGAGTCAAACTTGAGCTGATTGGGATTAAATTCCTGGCAGTGGGCAGAATCAGCCTGCAATACTGCATTCCAACCACTGAGCCAACTATCTCTTATTAATCTTATTAATATCTTATTTATATCTCTTATTAATATTTAGGCTGAATAGGTGATCGTATAGGGGTGAAGACAAAGCTATGTTTGAGAAGTAAAATGTATTTATTAATATCCCACCATTATTATTTTTTATAAATAACTCAAGGTGGCAAGGATACTTTATAATCCTTCTTCTTCCTATTTCCCCCACAACAACAACCCTGTGAGGTGGGTTGGGCTGAAAGAGAGAGGTACTGGCCCAGTATCACCCAGCTGGCTTTCGTGCCTAAGGTGGGCCTAAAACTCATAGTCTCTTGATGATTGGCTCAAAGTCACCCAATCAGCTTTCATGACTATGGCGGGAGTAGAACTCACAATCTTCCAGCCTACTGCCTTAACACTAGACCCATGATGGTGAACCTATGGCACGTGTGCCCTCTCGCGAGCCATTGCCTCCGCTCAGCCGCATATGTGTATCTGCGCCTCCTGCCAGCCAGTTAGTCTTCAGGTCTCTGTTGTGCATGCACGAGGGGGGACATGTGGGGGGCAGGGCGCATGCCCAGGGGGGAGGGGCCCATGCCTGGGGGATGCACACATATTGTATTTTGGTGATGTGTGCATGAAAAGATTAGCCATCACTGCATTAGACCAAACTGAATCTAAATTGCCTGAATTAGTCACAGTAGTGCAGTGGTTAGTGTGCAATACTGCCAGCTACTTCTGCTGATTACCAGCTGACTGCAATTTGGCAGTTTGAATCTCACCAGGCTCAAAGTTGACCCATCCTTCCATGGTAGGTAAAATGAGGACCCAGATTGTTGGGGGTAAGATGCTGTTTCTATAAACTGCTTAGAGAAGGCAGTAAAACACTGTAAAGCTATATATACGTCTATTGCTAATGTGGATTTTTTTGCTTCTTGGAGAAGAGACCTGAGAAGAGCAAAAGGATTGACCTTGGAAAAAACCACTATCCCATTTCCCCATCTCATTAGTAATCTAAGTAGGGTACAGAAAGATCAAGGTTGTTCCTCTGACATTCTCCCAAATGCATTTGAGTGTGTGTGTGTGTGGGAGGGGGGAGATTAATCCTAGAATTGGCCTAGCAAAAAGTCACAACTTTTTTCTGCATTGAATATTATGAACCCAGTAGCATTTAGATGCGACGCGTCTCCTGTTATGAATTCTCCCTTAGAAGCACCAGAGAAATACTCTGCTAAATCTTTGATTTCAATCTTAAAAAAAAAACACAACTCCTGGCCGTAAGTCTGATTTATACATTTTTATCAGCTTATAGAATTGTTTAAATGGGCTTACATAACCATACATATTCATTTTTGCAAGCATAATATATGCATTTTTCTCCCTTTGCAAGCAAATTTCCTTTGTAGTACATTTTGCTGATACATCACCTAATACAATAATTTTTCACATACTTCACCACTCTAAACACATTCTCATATATATATCTGCATTGCAAAAAGTTCAGAAAAGTGTGATATTTATATATTAGAGCATTTTAATTCACATGTAGATCAGGAAAGGTTTGGGAAACAGGAAGTGGAAAAGATTGCATGAAAATATATCAAGATCAGAGTTAAAATGGCCCGAATTCTGATCCTTCATGGTTATATTTCCTTCCTTCCTTTGTTCCTCCCTCCCTCCCTCCCTTCCTTCCTTCCTTCCTCCCTCCCTCCCTCCACTTTGACTTCAGAATAAGCAATAGGAAGGAAGGAAATACAACCTTCCACGGGAGGATAAAATATGTGTCTTATTCTTTAGAGAGGTGTGGTGGCTCGGTGGCTGAGATGCTGAACTTGTCAATCAGAATGGTGAGCAGTTCAGTGGTTCGAATCCCTAGCACCGCATAACGGAGTGAGCTCCTGTTACTTGTCCCAGCTTCTGCCAACCTAGCAGTTTGAAAGCATGTAAAAAATGCAAGTAGAAAAATAGGGACCCCTTTGGTGGGAAGGTAACAGCATTCCGTGTGCCTTTGGCATTTAGTCATGCTGGCCACATGACCATGGAGACGTCTTCGGACAGCACTGACTCTTCGGCTTTGTAACAGAAATGAGCACAGTCCCCTAGAGCTGGAAAAAACTAGCATGTATGTGCGAGGGGAATCTTTACCTTATTCTTATTTTTCTTTCTTTTCTATTTTTCCTCCTATTTTGTTTTCCTTTCTTTTATACATAAAAATGTACATTTGAACAAAACAAAGAATTCCTTTGAATCTCTGCACAGTATTTACACCAAGGTATCTGGGTACTTTCACCTAATAGTAATAGCATAGGCCAATATGGGTGGCCCATTTGATGTCCAAAACACTCACTTATTGTGAAATTTGAGCAGGATTGGATCCTCTCTAAAGCCTAGGCAATTCCCAGTAGAAAGCTATAACAAAACTCATATCTTTTTCCTGTTCAAAGATTACCTTAGTGAAGCAAGAATGTAGAAGTCACCTCTTTGTAAAGAAAATAGATGAATCAAGTGCACTGAAACTCACAAACGGATTTCAGGATGGATATCACTGGAGAATCAAATCATAAACTGCACCTTTTATGGTCCTGTAACCAATAATGCTATATTCCTGGCTCCTGAACTTGATTGCCACTAAACTACCATTCACGTCAGTGGTGGGATTCAATTTTTTTTACAACCGGTTCTGTGGGTGTGACTTGGTGAGTGTGGCTTGGTGAGTGTGGCAGGGGAAGGATACTGCAAAAACTCTATTCCCTCCCCATCTCACTAACCTGCTTTCCAGCTCCATTCTCCTGTTCAGGGTAACAAAAGAAGACCCCAGCAATCAGCTAAGACTTGGGAGGCAGAGAATAGATGGGGGTAGGGGCAGTCAGAAGTGGTATTCTGAACTACTCAAAATGTCCACTACTGGTTCTATGAACTATTCAAAATTTCTGTGACTCGTTCTCCAAACTACTCAAAATTTCCTCTACCAGTTCTCCAGAACTGGTCAGAACCTGCTGAATACCACCTCTGATTCACGTGCATAGTTGGTGTGAAAGAGATGGCAGTTTAGCATGTAATGCACATTAGAACAGATAAGGAATGTAATTTATAACTATAGCATCTAGTGGTGATTTGCCAATGCAAATGAGAGTTAAACATCAAAAAGAATTTCTACCGCAGTCAGATTACAAGCAAGACACTAAGTCTTAAAGGCAGTTCAGACATTCAGGTGATAGAAAATGAGGAGGAAATTTCTCAATGTATATTAGGTCAGTAACTTCTCTTTCTTTTTAAGGGGGTAATACAGATACACATAGTAGAACATTAACTTTCCCCTCCTGCCCCCCCAATGTCTTTTTTTTTTTTTGTAAATTTTATTTGAGTTTTCACAAAAAAATACAAATAAAACATCTTTTTTGAAAGTACAATAATCCTGGGTTACATTTCTTTGTACAGAAACAAATTTCACATTTCATGCTCATTTTTGTTTTATTCCATATCTTCATTACTGTTTTAACATTTTCTGCATAGCTTCTTCCTCTCTTTTAATTTTCGCCAATTTTATTTTAATTATCTCAGCCTCAATTCAAATCATTATATGATTTATAATTTTTTGTCTGTCTGTTTCAATTATCTATTATCTTTTCTCATTAAAACAAAAGTTTCTCGCTGTAGTTTACTGATTGGATGTATGACACCTTTATATCTTTAAGTTTGTCCATTTAACTCTTATTTAAGGCTTCAATAGTATACCCTAAAGTTTTATAACATTCACTATAATACGTAACTTCCAGTTGGATTCTGCTGGTACACTTCTTTAACAATACACACTTATTCCTTAAAAAAGAAAAAAAAAATCTATATAAATATATATTAATTAAAACCAACCACATTCCATGCCAGATCAATTCTATCATTAATATTAATATTCATTAAAAATCTTAACCTCTTTAACATTACTTTTCAATTAAATATGGCATACTTTATGGGAACAAATGTAAGCTTTCATAATTAATCCCGCCGCTTCACTTATATGTGAATAAAATGTTAACTAATTAAAATGTTCGCATACCTTCCAATTCAATTTTCTCATTTATTTTATTTAACTTATTTTATTAACAAACATTTCACTAAATTACAGTATTTTATCCCCTCATCTTTAAATCATACAATTGTTTCCAATTTTCAAAGTTATTTCTATTATGTAATATGGACAATACAATCTTATGCACCTACAGAATCCCTTTTTCAGTTAAATTTTCAACGCCAATTATCACTCTAAATAAGGTCCTGTTTCTCTCATATCTTTTCCGATCCTTTGTAACTTCCTTTCCTTTCCTCCCTTCCCTCTCTTCCTTACTCTCTCCTTCCCCTTTTACCCCCCTTAGTCTCTCTACCTCTATTTCGTCTCTTCTGTTTCCCCAACTTTTGTTGCTTCCAGTATTATACTTATTTTTGCGATTATTTTTCTTTTCTTGGGTTGTTTTTTTAAGTCTTAATTCATCCTTTCCCCCTTTTCCTTTTTCTTCCCCACATAAATTACTTGTTCATTAAAGATGGCTTTCTTCTTTGTCCCAGTCTCTTGTTTTGCAGATGTTTCTTGTTGTTTCTCATAGTTCCAAATCTCCCATTTCTAAGAAGAATAAAACTGAAGCCGAAAGAACTTCCTCCTTTTTGTGCATCTTCTGTTATACTTTTTAAGTTCCATTTTCAATTCATGCCGAAGTTAGTGCCATTGTATAAATTTTTAAACAACCACCCAATTAATTTGTAGTCATTCAAGAATGCAATAACGCAAGAATCCCAAGATCACACAAGTAATCCAAATAAACAACGCAAGCTGTTTCTTTTGCTCTTTTTTTTTCCACTTTCTCTTCCTGGGTCTTTCTGCTAGTTACAAAGTTTCAAGTTAAAATGTATCTTTTAAAAGCTTGTTGGAGTTTCTTAATTTGACTGTAAATTCCTTTTTAAGTTGCAGGCAGTCTCCTCCTCTTTCCAGATCCTGCCTTTTATTCTTTTTCTCATCCCCTTCCTGCTTATAAAAAAAAAAAAGTGTTCCAGAATCTTGATTTCCCTGTTGACATTTTTTTTTTTTCTGCTTAAATTGCCTGTTTGATGTCAAAGCGGGATTTGTTCTTTTCCAATTTCTTATTTAAGTCTCTCTAGTTCTGCTAGTAATAGGAAAAAGGGTGAGAGAGAGAAAAAAAACCCAAACTCTTTCCCCTTTTACTTTCCCTTCGCTGGGCTTTGCCCGACTCTTCTTTGGGAGGCGATGTTATTTTTTTTTGTAAGTTTAAATATCCAGGTAACCCTTAGTTTATTGCTTTGCCAATTTAAAACCCGCGTCAAGAGAGAAGCCAAACCTTCACTCTTATCTTCCTCCTGCAATTCTTTTTCCAGTTCAAGTTTCTTCTTTGGTGGTGGGCCATTATCTGAGTCACTCTGCAACAAATACAGCCGCTTCTGGAAAGGGAAGAAATGGCCAGCTTTGGGAGGGAGAGATGTGGCTCTTCCTCAACACCTGCAGGCATTGTCTCCTCTCCCTCTTCAGACGCACCTCTACAAGGTGGGCTTAGCCCGAACCAGCTGGCTCGGGCCTTCAGCAGCGGGAGCCCCAGACCGAAACCCCGCGGCACGAGAGTGGATCGTTTAAGAAGGGGCTTCTAACGGGTCCACACCTTTTGACAGCTGTAGGTTTGTTTCATGGGTCATGGAGCAATCAAGCACATTGGAGAGTGTGTGTGTGTGTGTGTGTGTGTGTGTGTGTGTGAAAATGTATATCTGAGAGTGTGACAAATGTAAGTGTGGAGATGAGATTCAGAGAGATTCAGGTTCTCCATCCTACTTGCCTGACTATTCCTCTTGGAGAGAATATTGTAATGTAGAGATTGTGAGACTTCCAGAAATCCTTCGTTTGAAACAATAACTCTGAGACTGGCATAATCCCAAAGCTTTATTCAAAACAAAAAAGACTGGTATCGTCCAGTGGAATTTCAGTACTGGCGTACCTCCCACAAAATTCCAGCTACCTCCACCCACTTTCATACCTCATTAATCATGTGAACCAATTATTTTGCATGTACAATTTTTTACTACGCCACTTTCTGTGACCTTGACTTTCAAACTCATTATTTTTTTTCCTCCTAAAGCCTATGCCATTACATCACTTCCCTCCCAGCACTGATGACAGCAATGAATTTCAGAGCTGACAGGGGTGTCAAACTCAATTTCATTGAGGGCCACATCAGGGTTGATCTCGGAGGGCCGGAGGGGAGTAGAGGGGCATGGCCATGGGGGATGTGACATAGGAATCATGTCGGGGGCACCTATGGTGGCAAAGTGCTAAGGCAGGATTTCCCTGAGACCCTCCCTCACATTCATTATAATCTCCTTCTTTTTCCTTCCCTCTTCATTCTCCATTCTTCTTCCTTCCCCTCTTTCCTTCTTTTTCCTTCCTTGCTCTCTTCCCCTTTCCTTCTTTTTCTTTTTCTTTCCTCTTTCCCTTTCTCCTTGCCTGTCTCTTCTTGCATCCTCAGATGCAAAAGGGGAAACATTTCTCCTTTTATTTTGATTTTACTTCATTTTGATAGCCTTCTACCAATGAAAATGGAGCTTGGGAGGGGGCGGAGCAGCACACGCCTCCCCCAGCTCCATTTTCACTAGCAAAGACATCACGTGATGGTCCTTCACTGCTTCCTGGGGGAGCCCAAGGGCCAGATCCAAGCACCCCATGGACCAAATTTGGCCCATGGGTCTTGAGTTTGATACCCCTGTTGTAATTGAATGTAGTCTAGACTTGCAGATGGGAACATGTCTTTCCCAGGGGTGAAGAAGAGACAGCAGAACTTAGATAGGCAGGAAGAGAGCAAGCATGTACACTCCCTAGCTATTCCCAAAGGTTATCTATACAGGTAGTCCTCGACTTACAACAGAATGTACAGTTAGTGACCATTCTAAGTTGTAATGGCACTGAAAATTGTGACTTGTAACCATTTTTCAGTTACGACCTTTGCAGCATCCCTATGATCATGTGATCAAAATTCAGATGCTGGGCAACTGGTTCATATTAATGACCGCTGTTGCATCCCAAGGTCACGTGATCCCCTTCCATCGAGCAAAGTCAATGGGGAAGCCAGATTCACTTTACAACTGGGTTACTATACTGCAGTGATTCACTTAACAAATGTGGCAAGAAAGGCTGTAAAATGGGGCAAAACTTACTTAACAAATGTCTCACTCAACAACATAAACACTGGGCCCACGTGTTGTAAGTTGAAGGTTATCTTTAGTCATGCAAATAATTGCTTTAGTCTGGCAAGATTCTGCTATAGGTGAGCAACAATAAAAGAACGATTCAGAAGTAACTCCACACGTCCTTCTTGGTTCTTTGGGCCTGATAAATATATTGAGAAAAGCCAAGATACATTCAGATCCAAATCTACCTGAATCCATATCCAAGACTGATTCTATCAGTCATTTAATATAAAACAGTTCTGTAAGAATCACTAGGGTGACACCTAATCAGTGATTGCTAATTCAGGATACAGAAGGAAGGAGTCACCCAGCTGAACTAAACTGTTTGCCAGAATTTTGCAGGTTAAATATGAACCTGGATAGCCCAGTGTTGTAGCCAAGAGTGGGAAAATAAAATAAAAAAAAATCATCCTTGAAAAGATACTGGCAACACATTTCCACACGACTGCGAAAATTGTAATGAAAGTCCATGAAAGTCAATGGAGTTCTGTTTAACTCAACAAAATATTTTCCTTTAAGGAAAGAAAAATGGCATAGTTATGGATTTCTTAATTCTACAGAGCATGTTGTGCTATGTTAATATAGGACATCAAGATGTTCATTATGATTTCGCAGATGTTAAATCCCAGATTAATCCTTCTGTTACTACTTAACATGTATTAGCTGTTACGCATTGATGGGAAAACTTTACTTAGATTTTATACAATTACATTTCTCACTATCCTTATTGTTGATCTTCCTGGCTGGATGCTGATTGGACCACACCGACACCTGGAGCGTGCTGAAGAAAAATTTAAGAAAATAAATTTTCCCTAATTCTCACAGATTATAATGTATAGTACTTAGAGCAGGGGTGTCAAACTCATGTTGTCACGATGTCATATCACGACTTTTTCCCCCTTTGCTAAACTGGGGGTAGGCGTGGCCATTTAGAGAATCTTATGCATCTTCCCTTTATTTGAATTGGTTTTAAACACAATTAAAATAAAATAATGCATTCCTTAAAGTGAAACATAAAATTGCATGCCTCCAAATATATGAATTATGATAACAGTTTAGTCTCAGGCTGTGCTTGTGGAAAGAAGAACACAACAGTCAAGATAAGTAGGAACAAATTTAAAAAAAAACATTCTGCCCCAAAATACCCCCCTTGAAATATTAATAACAACTTGCAAGAAATACCACTTGCCTGCAAGCAAGAACTGGTGGAGCCACAAAATAGACACAGTAATAGAAAACGAAGAAGCTTAAAGGCCCTCTCCCACTGCATTTACGGATGCAAAGAGGATGTAAACGTTTAAAAAAGCTTGCCATCGCTTGGAGAAATGCGGTATGCATCTGTTGTTGCTCATGCATAATTGTTTCATACACTCTATCCGTCGGCATGCCGTTCCACCTTGATTTCATTACACGCAAGAAGTTTGAAGCTGCACAAAACTTTGTGAACGGATAACTTTCCGCCAGTACAATGTAATCCGCCAACTATCACGAGCAACAAACGTTCGTATGTCCAATTTATCATACCGTTAAAACATCCGCTGTATCCCTCTGCATCCTCTGTGCATCACTCGCAACTCACATCGTGCTGCAGCTGAAAATGGAACGAAGAGGAAACAAAAGGACATGGAACGTCGTACGCAGCGTTAGTAGCACGAAAATAGAAAGGATGCGCAGTGAATTGGGTTGCATCCAGATATATCTGTGCACATCCCCTTTCTTTCCTTTAGCATGATGTGATGCATCTGCTTTACCGCTATGCGTCCGCTTCGAATTTTATCCCCCCCCCCCGGAAACCCCTTCAGAGTGTCATCTGCCTGCATCCGCTTAGGCTTCCTATGAACATCCATTTAACATCCCCGCTACATACTACTCACGTCCGTTCTTTTCCATTCTTTTCCATTATGTTTACACAAATTTTTGCCACTTTTTGGAATGGATGACAACGGATGGAGCCACCCGCGAAATTTTGCTCATCCACTGTGTCCTTTATGCATACGTTTTGTGTCCGTTGGCCAGTGGGACTGGGCCTTAAGTGCTCTGGGAATTTAGAATTCAAACAGACAATCACCTGCCACATAACACAGCAGACTTAACAAATATTTATAAGAAAGACAAGGGAAAAATATGGATAATGGGCATTGCAGAACCAGGAGATAGCAGAATAGAAAAGAACTGGGAGGGGGAATATAAAACATTAAAAAACATCTGCAAGGAGAAATAGAATGAGGGTGGCAAAAGAAAGCAAAATGAGTACAAATGTTAATATATGCTTTCAGTTCAATCCCAAAATATCTGGAGCATCCCTTGAACACTATCAACATTGACAAAATCCCCATCAGTCAATTACAAAAGGCAGCTTTACTTGGAAGAGCTTACATCCTGCGCCAATACTTTAACACCATCAAAGAACAATATCTGCCTATTGCAGGGCTTTGGAAAGGACTTAATCGGTGATTAAAAGTGATAAATCCAGTCTAAGCATCTGGCTGACTGTGCAACCAACCATAATAATAAATGTATCCTAACCGCTCCCCCCAAAAAATATCTGACCTGTTTTATCCTAAATATTATCCTAAATCCTTTCCTCCTTTCCTAGGATGGAAGTTTTTTACAATATTTTACACTTATTATGATGCTGTTAGCTCATCTTCTCTTGCCCTCCATTTTATTCTTCAGTGAACCATGTTCACAGTGCACAGCTGTTAGCATTGCTTTGTTTTCAACAAACCTTGTGTCAGCCTTGGGAGCCATATTAGAATCTTCGAGGCTGCCACATTTAGTGCCTGGGAATTTGGGAGCGGGGATTTCATAGTGAGGTGGGTGATTAGACTCAAAAACATTCTTTCTTGATAAGTCAAGGACATGTTACCCTGCACCTGGAGAAGAGTGTCTGGAAGAATGTCTCCAGTTGGGATGATGGTTGATTGGGCCATATGATGGACTGTTGGGTGCAGGGGATGGATCTTTTAAATTCTATTGGGAAGGGAAAACCTGGAAATATCAAATTTGGGTTGTCCCAGATGTGCCAGTATGACAACTTTAATAAAATGGAACTTAGAGAAAATACTTGTCTCAGAGTTTATTGGTTTTGAGGTTGTTAGTTGGAACCCTGATACCTTGTCCATAGATCACTTGGCACATAATGTATGTATTTCGCTTAAAATTCAAAGTATTCTTAGTATGTATATCTAATATGTTTAGTGATCTCTATGCCTGTGATGACTCAGGGTGTGGCACAAAGGCAACACAGTCAGATAATCAGTAGGAGTACCTTTATTAGCTCCAGCTTTGCTCCCAATGTCCTGGTTACCTTCTGGCTGGAGAAAAACTCTCCCAGGAACAGCCTTTGGCTGCAGAGAATCAAGTCCAAAACATGGTCAACAAAAACTGTAACTATAAGTCCAATCAAGGCAAAATGAGGTAATTAGTCCAGCGGGGCAGGAGAAGGAATTCCAGACATGAAGAAACAGTAGTAGAAGAAACACGGTTGGGAGGATGCCAGGGATGCAGATAACCAAAGTCAACACAAGATAAACTCATGTTTCTTCCTAGTAGACACCACACTCAGCATGCATCTCTTTAAACTCCCTTCCCAGGTGTGGCTAATGAAGGGAATCAGGGCCCTTTCATCCCCTTTAAGCCACACAACCCACGTTGCTCTCTTCTCCATTCCTCCCTGCATGCCCTAGGATGAAGAGGGGGTGAACCTGGGTCTTCCTCTGAACTCCCTCTCCCTTTTCTACCTCTTTCCTGCTCTGCCCAACCAGACTTCATCCTTCCAGAGTTACCGCCACAGCCAGCTGAGTCACACTCCCACTCTGTTCATCTTCCTCCTTGGATTCAGACTCTGAAAGGGACATGACAATGACTTTAGGTCCTTGACCACAACAAAAGTCCTTGGTTAATACATGTGCACTTACAGGTGAGCCAACCTCTTCCTTATAATGCTATTCCTTTCATAAATGCCAGATTAGTCTATGCATCACCATGTATAAGACATCTCAATTAAAAATTAAAATCAAATCACTGCTCTACAAGAACTTATTAGTAAAGTTCATGATCTCAGGTGCAAAGAACCAAAAAATGACATGAGGAGTTACTTCAGAGTAAATTCTTTATTGTTGCTTGCCTATGAACAGGTATCTTGCCAAACAAAAGTACAAATCTGCATAACTATTAGATATGCCCAGGGGTGGGATGCTACCAGTTCAGACTGGTTCTATAGAACTGGTTGTTATGATTCTGCACAGTTCAGAGAATTGGCAAATTGTGCCCCTGGCTGGCCCTGCCCCTCTCCGCCCAACCCTCCCTTCCCTGCCCAGTCAGTCCTTATTGTGCATGCGCAACATTGCATGGATGCCTGAAATAGCTGACTGTGTTCTGTCCAACCCAGTCACTCCTTAAGGTATTTCTTTTTTTCCCCTCCTGATGATCAGCTATTCCTATGATCAGCTGTGCCGGGATTCCCCTTGCTGTCTTACTGCTTTGCCCAGGAAGCAGTAAGTACATTGCTGCCCCCCTCCATTTTTTTGCCTTCCTGGGCCCCAAGGAAGCTTCCTAGGAGCAAAAACGCCTCCTCCAGGAGGCTTCCCTGAGGCCCAGAAGGCTCCAAAATGGAGCACATACCCCCCCCCATACTCAGTTTTTTTTTTCTTCCTGAGCCCCAGGGAAGCCTTCAGGAAGCAAAAATACCTCCCCCCCAGGAGGCTTTCCTGAGGCCCAGAAGGCCCAAAAAATGGGGGAGGGTTTTTTTTACAAAAAAAATAAAAAAGCCATGCCCACCCAGTCACATGGCCATGCCCACCTAGCCATGCCACCTAGTCACGCCCAGAGAACCATTGTTACAAAATTTGAATCCCACCCCTGGATACGCCCTGTAAAAAGTAAGGGAGAGTTCTTCCTGCATACCAAATATTCCAAGCTGATTTACTTCATTCCTCCTTGAGAAAGACCCTCTCCCCCACAGCAACTCTGTGCGACATTCCACCAAATCTATGATCAATTAGGTGCATATAAGTATATGAGATTTTTAAATGCCTATATGTATGAGATTCCAAAGATTTGCAAATGTATAGATGTAACTGTTGTAGTTCTTCCTACAATGGCCTGTTTCCTCTTCCTTCCTTATATTTGTGGCAAAGTAAAGGATAATGCATATACACGTGACACAAAAAACCAAGACTGAAACATAGTTTGATCTGTAAATCCAGCCACTTTAAATGATAAATCCTCTTTTGTGGTTCAGTTTGATGTATCAATCCAGACAGGAGGAGGAGGAAGATGACTGGAGATCGAACAAGCATAAAACATTTGTCTGGTTTCCTACGAAGAGTTATCTGAAGTCTCCGCAGCCCTTTTGCGAACTGAGCAAACTGAACCAATGTTGCGTATTGTATTCATCGTGATCTCTCATTGGTTTCTTCAGAACATTCACAGCTGCTATAATAGACATTTCTGAGGATAGATTTTCCTCTTTGAAGGTAGAGCTGCTCATTCCTGGTAGGTGACACTACATCATGTTCTGCTCATTTCTCCTCAGGATGCTCCATTTCCTGCTGAAATAAATCTCTTTCCAGTTATGCCAGCTGCACAAAGCTGCTCACTGGTCAAAACAACAAAAAGGGAGCAAAAATCCATCAACTTCTCCATTAGGGAAAGAAAAAAGTGAGCTCAACAAAGCTGAGGCAGTCCTTTTTTTATTGACTGAAGGACTGGCTCATTTAAGTCTCCTTTCAAGATAACGAATGACTGAAATGGACCAGCTCTAAAAATGCCCTTAGGGTTGGTCCATCTTAAAAATCTTTCTCTCTACAAAGAGAAATTCATTTAAAATAAAAGTGTACAATAACTATATATATGTAGGTCTAAGTGTGTTCAGGTCTTTTCCCGTGTAAGATTAAGAGTATCTTGGCGATGTTTCGACAAGGTCCCATTCGCCATCTTCAGGTTGGTGCTTTCTGCTTTGTGCCAGTGCAAGCAGCATGTGATCGGAGCTGCCGTCTCTCTATAAATACTAGTGGGGAGGGCTGGTGTGCTGGGCTGGTTGGCTGTGCTGCTGCCTCTTGAGTGGTTGATGGAGTTGATGTTAGTATAATGGGCTGTGTGATGGCACAATATCCAGGATATCTTCACAACAAAACTCACAAGGCCATCACACAGCCCATTATACCAACATCAACTCCATCAAACAATCAAGAGGCAGCAGTGCAGCCAACCAGCCCAGCACACGAGCCCTCCCTCCACCAGTATTTATAGAGAGACGGCAGCTCCGATCGCACACTGCTTGCACTGGAATGAACACGAAAGCACCAGCCTTAGGATGGTGAGTGGGACCTCATTGAAACGTCACCAAGATACTCTTAATCTTACATGGAAAAATACCTGAACACACCAAGACCTACATACCTGTACCCTTGAAAATCTACGAATATGTATATGTATATGTATATGTTTGTTTTTTTAAGTTTTCGCGGGTACTTACATGTGTGCTGTTCAGCTTCCTTTGGTTATTATCAACAGAGCATTGTAGTGCTTTTAAAAGTTGTAGCAATGTTTCAGCAGAATCTCATCTGCATCATCAGGTTCTGTAATAGAGTTTGTATGTGGGTCAGGTCTCACAGCCGTTGGTTTTAAATTTGAGGCTAGCCTATTATTGTGGCAGAATGTTTTTTTCTACATCCTGATTGGTTGGGAGTCTTGATCTGTGTTATTATTGGACTTGGAGTTTGTTTGATTTGGTGTTTCTGGTTTCTTTCTGTGTTTGTGGTTTGGATTGGCTGGCAACACTCTGCTCCTGCACTGGGAGGCTTTCAGTGCAGCTTGGCTTCATGTGAAAAGACGGCTATTTATCTATTAGGAAGCCAGGTTTCATCTTGGGTGCCTGGTGGGGGGGGTGTTTGAGCTGGAGGTATCAGAGGGAGTCTGTTTGTGCCAGGTGTTTGCCTGGCTTGTGGTTGGAGATCTTTCTATTGAGAGTGCGGCTTGCTCAAATGATTGACAGTTGCGTGGACATGACTCTCTTCTATTCATGCTTTCAGGTCTTTTGTTCAATGTCACTATGGCTTTCTTGATGATTTCTGTGGCTTTGGGGTTTCTCCTTTATAAGTGGTGCTAAGGTTTTAGTTGCACGTGAAGTTTGCATGGCGTGACTGTGGCTTTCATGTGTTCGGAGTTGTGGGTAAGTATGTTGTGTTCGCAGCTTTTTTTACTGCATTTTGTGTTCACATCCAGGCGGGTTACTTATTTTTCTATTGTCTGTCCAATGTATGTGGCGGGCATGATGTACAGGAACTTCGTATATTGCCTTGGTTTTCCAGGTCAATTTTGTCTTTGGGATTTAAGGATGGGTGCTATATTATTTTTGTCTGTTTTTGAATGCAGTCTTGATGTGATGGCCTGTGTAGTATCTTATTTGATTTTGGACTGTAGTACAGTCTGTATTGTAGGGCAGGAGCGACGCTGTTCATAGGTTGTTGATCTTTCTAGGTCTCTGTTTATGTTGTGTGTATTTTTGTGGATCAAGTTGGTGATTTTTGTTTTTGTGGAAGCCATTGGTGTCAGTACTTGTCAGTCAGGGTGCATAGTTCAGTTCTTTTTACTATGTGTCTTGTCTGCCAGGCATTTCATTTGGTAATTAGTGTTTTGCCACAGAATCTATCTGTGCTGGTTGGTGGTGGGATTGGGCGTTGAGTAGAGCGGTTGGTATGTGTTTTTCTTCCTGGCTATAGCAGGTGTGTCCCGTGTGCCATCTGTACTTTGTTGTAGATCTAGTATCTAGGAATAGTAGTTGTTTGTTTATTTCGTTTCCATGTTGAACTTGATTTTTGGGTGTGTGTGCTGTTAAGGATGTTGTTAGGAAATTGTTTAGGTTTTCTTTTCCATGGGGCCAAAACAAAATGTGTCATCAATGTATCTTAAGCCATAGTTGGGGTTTGGTGGGTGGCATTAGCCAGGCGTCTCTGGATTCGAATTCTTTCTTGAAAAGGGTTTGCAATGATGGGTGACAGTGGTGATCCCATAGGGGCTCCTTAATTTGCTTGTATCTTTTGTTAATAGTGTTGGTTAGGCAGTGTTCTGTTAGTTCCATGAGGTGTTTAGGGCTAGATGGTATTCTTTTTTTGACGATTTCAAGAGTTTCTTTTCGATGGGACTTGAGTGATTAGTGAAACGACGTCGAAACTTAAGCCAGAGATGATTCTTTCTTGTTCCACTTGTAGATTTGATCATTTCTAAGAGAGATGGTATGAGTTTTGTTAACATAGAAGCTGCGGTTTCAGCATTGGGGCTGTAGTTGTTTTGCTAAGTGTGTTAGGCTAGTTTTTGTAATGGTGCTCCTCTAGAGCTGACTATGGGTCTGAGAGGTATGCCTTCTTTTTGTGTATTTTGGAGGCCGTCATATTTGGGGCATCTAGAAGATTTTTCTCTTGGGATGATCGTTTGGATTCTTTGCTTATGTGGCTGGTTATATTTTCTTCTTGGTTAATTTTTTCTAGATATGTGTTGGGTCTGTGTTTATAGGTTGTTATGTGGAGTCTTGGAGTTGCTGTTCATTTTTGTTTTCGTAGTCCTTTTCTATCCATTACTACTGTCGGCATTCCCTTTGTCTGCTGGGAGTATTATTATGCTGTTATCATTTTCAGGGTTTGTAGTGCTCTGAATTCATCTTTTTGCAAGTTATTTTTTTGATGGTTTTTGGCTGTGAATAAGATGTTAGTTGACCTGGTGTCTTATTCTGTCAGCTTCATCTGTATTTAATTTGGTTCGGCTGGATTCTACTGCAGCATATGATGGATTCTGTGGGGGATTGTTTTTGGGTGCTATGGCCATCATGCAATGCTTGGTTAGGACATCTGTCTGTTTTGGTGGAGTTTCTCTGCATGAAACATTTATATTATTGTTTCAGGTTGTTGTTGTGAGTTGTTGGGTGATTTCTTGTCATGGTCCTAATTTCGTTTGATTTTTCATTTAGAAGTTTTTAATTTTTGTAGAGTGTTCAGTTTCAGCTCTCCAAGTTGTAAGTTGTTTTAGATCTTATCCAAAAGTAGAGGGTGGATTTGCTGCTCAATTCCAGGGTTGTAGTGCAAGCAGAATCTTTGTTTAACTGATGCTAATTGAAATCTTTTACTTGTGAACTTTCATTCCTGAGTAAGAGCAATTCTGTTCTTTTCAGCGATACGCTTTAGTAGCTGCTGTGCTGTGATGAAATGTTAATTTGAAGCATGTTGGTGTTGGCATTGTTGTCTCTTGCAGCTGCCATAGGAAATTTCAGGTCACATAATATTCCTGCTCTGTTTAACTTCCAGCTTCTCATAGCTTTTGATCTGGCTATTTTTTCCTCCCCGTAGAGGTCAGATATTTGTTTTTTTAAGTTTTTCGCGGGTACTTACATGTGTGCTGTTTTGCTCTCCTTGGGTATTATTTCCATGTCATTGTAGTGCTTTTAAAGTTGTAGCAACGTTTTGGCAGAATCTCATCTGCCATCATCAGGCTTCTGTATAGAGTTTGTATGTGGGGTCAGGATCTACAGCCGTTGTTTTAAATTTGAGGCTAGCCTATTATTGTGGCAGAATGTTTTTTTTTTCTACATCCTGATTGGTTGGGAGTCTTGGATCTGTGTTTTATTGTTTCTTAGAGTTTGTTGAATTGGTGTTTCTGGTTTCTTCTTTCTGTTTGTGGCTTTGATTGGCTGGCGAACACTCTGCTCCTGCACTCGGGGGCTTTCTCAGTGCAGCTTGGCTTCGTGCAGGGAGCAGAGTGAGCAGACCCTGAGGGACCTGCCGAGAGAGGCCCAGTACCAGGTGATGGTAAGCAGAAGATCACACACTTCTGCACAACCTCAAGGCCAGCTGAAGCTGTCATCCTACCCAGTCCAGCGGTCTGCTCCTCCATCCCAGGCGATGTCACAGCCCTTCCAACAGCTTTCAACGCAGCCCTTCACCTTACCAAAGACTAACGACTAACAGGACTTCCACAGGCAGAAGCAGAACTTCCGAGTAAGGCCAGGTTCATTGGACGCCACAAGACACCAGTCCTCACCCAGCTGCAGACCAGACAGACCATACTACACTCCTCCCAACCCTTCTTCCACCCCACAGCCAAGCCCATCAATGGACAATCTGTCATCAGTATTGTGCCTGACATCTCAAGTCCTTGAATGAAGGGCCTTTCAACTCACAGGATGAGTCAGCTCTCGGATAGTCTTCCTGACACACACCACCTGTTGTACCCTCGGGCCAAGCACGCAATGCTGCCTCAGACCTCAGCCACTGCAAGCCACAGTACCTCCACAGTCCTGCCCGCTTAACAACTGAAGACCATCGGACCATGATAATCAGAGTCGGACTGAGTATAGTGTCAGATGACTGAGTTTGTTTACCTTGTTTAAAAAAAAAAAAAAAAAGGTTTTTAATCTTTGCTTAAGACAAGATTGTACCTTAGGTTGAGTTTCTGTGCTTATTTAATACAGTCGTAAATTTACCTAAGAAAGTTTACTTGTTAGATTACTTAATCCATTTTGCTTAGCCTGTATACATTTATTTGCTCACTTTTGCCTATTAAGTCATAAGTCATAAATTAACTAAGAAAGTTTAGATAAAGGCTTATCTTTGCTTAAGACAACTTTAGGTTTACTTTGTTCATTTGCATTTACTTCAAACAAGTGTTGGTGAAACTTTGAAACTGCTGTTGAACTGCTTTGCATCGGGCTGGGGTGGGTGGACTTATTGCACTAAGGACCATAGTTGTTGGAATAATTAAACCTCCAGCTGCCAGACGCATAAGCTGGGACTGTATGGTCCACCATCGCCAGGCATTCAAAGATATTTATCATCCCCTTTTTATAGAAAATATGTTTGTCCGCTTTTGGGGCCTTCTTACATACTCCCTAGACATACTGCAAGACATTTCTAAAATATATCGAGATACATCCCAGATACAAAACTTTGTCCCGTTTTGAATACTTTACGTTATATTGAGAATGGCATAATGCTTACACTCTTGTCTCATTTGCTGTGCTAACTAACGCTCGTGTAGACGATCTCCGTCGGTTACTTTTTTTCCTTCCTCTTTCATTTTCAGCTGCAGCGGATGTTGAGTTTGAGGGGATGCCAGCAGATGCAGACGACGATACAGAAAAAAAATGGATGTTTAAAGGATGATAACCGGACATAGCACACGTTTGTTGCCCATACTCAGTGCTTGCGGATGTAGCATCGTATGCGTCAGCTGGAAAGTGCATACCGTTCATCAACGTTATTTGTGGCAGCTCTAAAACTTCTTTGCCACCGCGTGGATGAAATCGCAAGTGGACGGCTCCCTCACGCCTATGCTCCACGGATTACATATGGGCATATGAACACATCACATATGGCAGTTGAGTATTCGCAACTGCGATATGCAAGCATATTTCCAAAAATGTGATGTGCAAGACTTTCTTTTAAGTGTGTTTTTACATCCCTCTTTGCCTCTGTAAGTGCCAGTGTGACCGGGCCGTTCACAACACTGCCCGTCGATCTCCTCTTTCTCGCAATTAGTTGGGAAAGTGTTTAGCTGATGGAATGTCACAAGTAAAGAACTCTTTTTCCAAACAGTGGACCACAACATAAGACTGAACATTACATGTCGCAACAAAATACCATGTCGCATAATCGACATAATCCCCAATTATAAGTTGTTACAAAAACACAACTCGATGATCTCTTTTTTTCTTCCAAAAATAATTAATTGATTTTGAAAAAACGCATACAAACAAAATCTTAGACATATTAAACCTAAACATCTATTTTTTTAAAACGCAAAAGCTTCATATTACCTTACCGTTAGATAAATTCATAGTCATTTACTATTCATATCTTCATGTCTATTATTACCTATTTATTTTCCTGACTAATTCATTTCAACTTTCTTTCGACCTGCAACAGATGTCTTACTATAATTCAGCTTTAACACTTTTCTATAAACTGTCATTCTCGCAACAAGTGGGACGCTTCTTCAAGATACCATTCAACCATTCTTCTATATAGCTTCTCCCTCTTTTCACCTCTTTTAAATTCTGATTTTATTTATTACTCATCTGCAATTTAAATCCATATACGTTGTATATCCTTTGTCTTGTCTAGGTTCAGGGTCGTCTATGTATGTTTTCTCATTAACACAAAAGTTTCTCCGTGTACACACTGATGGAGATCAGTGTCGTCCTTTTACTGACTGTTCCCTAAAACTTTAACACTTAAAATACACATAAGCTATTCATTTCAGGATTCTGCTTAGTACATTCTTATGACACTAAACACTCAGATACTTTAAAAAAAGAAAAAATTATGAATATATAATTCATACACAACATATCCATACCAATGAACTCTATCGTTAAGATTAATATTTCATATTCTAAATCTTAAAAAATTTTATACCTTCTGCCTTTTCAAGAAGTTCATGACTTATATTTGCGACACACTTATAACGTTTATCGTAGTGGCTTCCAGCCTCCGATCTCACTTTATCCGTTTTAAGACATTATGTAATTAAATGTGAGATTAATCCATTCTTCTTAATTCTCAATTCTCTCATATTTCTCATTTCACTTTATTTTGTTTAAAAATAAAAAGGAAATTTTTCACTACAATTACTTTGATATTTGATCCCACTTTATTTATAATCATTATTTAGTTCCAATTTTCTAACATTTTTTGTCTAATACAAATACACAATATAGTCTCATGTAATTTTTAACAGCATGTATCTTTTAGAGTTATAATTGTTATCCATATAATCTGCTAAAATAATTGCTGTTAGTTGTATTACTCATCTATGTTTCAAACCTGTAAAAGTCTTTTCCTCGTTGCCTTCCTCCTTGCTTTCTCACTTCTACCCTTCTTTAACGCCCTTGTTGTCTCTTTTAATCTCTACCCTGCTTCTGTATTCCTCTTTTCTGGTTGCTGTTCTGAGTACATTGTGTCCACTTTTCCCACAGCTTATTTTTCCCTTTTTTTGGTTGTTTTTTTAAGTCTTAAATTCTCATTCTTTTCCCCCGTTTCCCTTTCTTCCTCAGATAAAGTTGCTTGTCTGCATTAAAGATGGCTTCTTCTTTTCATCCAATCTTTTGTTCTTCTGTTAGTTTCTCATACGTAGAATATCCCATTCTAAAAAAATGAAAAACGGACCAAAAGAAGCCCTTCCTCTTTGTTCCTCTTCTTTATATTTACTATAAATTTCCATTTTTCAGTTTTCACCATATAATGCATTGTAAAAAAAAAAAAATTAAACACCCAAATGATTTTTAATCATTCAAATAAGATTTCCAAAAGTCCCAAGTCACCAAACAACTTTCAAATAGCACACTAGTTACTTTTCATTTAACACTTTTTTCTTTTTTTCAGTTTCTCTTATTGCTGGGGGGGTTGTAATTCAAGTTACAAAGTTCCAATTAAAAATGCTCTTTTTAGAAGTCTTGTTATGATTTTTGTTCTAGTGCTTGTTTAGAATCTTCAAGACAGTCTCCTCCAGCGCAAATCTTAATCTTAATTCTTATCCTCCTCCCGTTCCACCTTAACACATAATTTATTTTCACCAGGTGGATTCAAGAAATCTTTATGATTCGTCCCCATGGTCATCTTCAAGTTTTCCAGATCCTTAGACTTTACCTATAGTGATGCCATAAGCAGGTTTTTCCAACGTTTCTCATTCATTACTGCTGTCACCATTACGAGCTCGCCAGACAGCGTACGGCAATAAAAAACAAACATTTTCCTTTTCACTTTTCATTCACTGCTTCTAGATCTTCTTAGGGACGAACTGTTAATCGTTTGTTCCAACAATTAAATTCCGAGGATGAATAATGATGCTTTCCCGGATGTTGCGGGTTGTTCCTCGTTCCAAAATTACCTTTCGTATTCTGCAGCTTACGCTTCGCTGTTCCATATTAGTGCTTTGATACCGCAAACTGAAAAGCTTCTTTGTGAGCAGCCATTTTACTTGACGTCGGCTCATAGCCTTTCGCGAAAAGCGGACCAGCTGAGGAGGGTGGGTTGCTTCTCTCGCCCTCACCCTCTGCCTAGGTCTCCCCTAGTCCTCAGGCTACCTCTAACAGGGGTAGCTATTAGCCGTGAAGCGGTTGGGCTCGGGCTCAGCGGAGGACCCCATGCACAGTTACTACGCACTTTGTCCGGCATCTCGTAAATCACGCAGAAAATGCGAACGATCGTGGATTCCGCCACACCAAGCCTCTGCACAAACTCCAGATAGTCCACAACCTACTGATCTTTATAGACAGCGCATACTGCTCATCTCCTTGATTGGCCAAGATCTCTATTCACTGGATGCATATGCTGATTGAACGACCATATAGCATATTTTTTTTCCCTGAGAGTCAGAAAGAGGTGCATCAGCAACTAATTGATCGAATACAACTCCCAAAAACAATACACAAAAAAATACCAGATTACCATAACGAATAAGAAACTTCATATCCAAAAGAGAAATACACTCTGGCAGAAAAACAAATGCTGGTCCACGTTGTCAACTTTCAAAAGCCGAGATATCAAAAAATTTTATGCTAACGCAGTATAAAGAGTGAATGCACCAATTATCCACATTAAACAAGAGAAAACAACGAGGGGAAAAACCTTCTACGCAACCAATTCCAAAAAACTAAAAGATTTCAAGGCCATCTCCACCCGTGATAGACTAATGTAAAGACTGCGCAACAATGACACCATTAAACCAACATCCTTTTAACACATCTTTGGCTGCAGTATTTGTAAACACATGGATCATAGCCCAGTATTCTAGCCAAACTCACAAGAAAACTTACAATGATCTAAATAATAATCATTTTTACAGTATAAGACATCGTGTTGAAAAAGCATACGCAAAGTCTAACAACCATCTCTATCTATTGGCTGGACGGAATATGCTCCTACTATCTTATAAAAAGTTGTTATCCATAGACAAACCATAGTTTGCCATAAGAGATATCTCTAAGCATAATCTTTGAAAATCCTTCAGGACCAGCTTCTCTGCCTTAGACACCTACTTGGTCACACATAGCCAACGGGTCATTACCCCATCTTTCAGAAAAGGGAAACCCGCAGCCTAAGTAAAAGAATTACAGTGACCACACTTCTCTTAACTGCTTTGTCACACTGTAAAAGTGCATGTGGAATCACTTATTAGCCAAATCACATTATCCTTGCTTAGAAACGAACAACTCTACTTCCACAATAAACAATTTGCGTTTTAAGCTAATACCATTGTAATCTGCAACTCTCTACACTACTGCAAAAAAACATGGACTACACAACTTGATCAGGGCAAGCAACATGAGCGCAAATCTACATAGACTATTGCTGTAAAGCTTGATTCAGTGTACAATCAACATAACTACTACTCCTAAAACTAAAATCTTACGAGTATCCTCTGGACAAACGTGCATAAACTGGATCAAAGCCATTCTGTCAAACAGACATACAAATGCGTCAAAATTGGGAGTCGTCCTATCAAATTCTGTACCTGTCAATAGTGAGGTCCCGCCACGGCAGTGTTCTTATGACCACTCTTTTAGATACTATACATAAATGACCTCTTGTGATCATATTAAGCGAGCAACGTGCATTCTCTTTCACTGATGAAGTTAAAGCTGTTCAATACTACTGAAATACATGCTACCCTTCAAAACAAATGGCAACTTCCAAATCTCAACGAAATAGAAATGTTCTGTTTTACTATTGGCAAAAAAATAGAAAACTAAAATACCAATGCTGATAGTCGAAGACCTTGTGTATGATCCAAGCTTCTGTAAAGGAGCTTGGAATACTCATTCTAATGATAAGTGCTAGAGCCGGCACTGTAACTATTCATAGCCCAAACGCCATTAAGAGCTGTTAAGATAATTCCAGCATAGCTTTTTCTCTGGTAAGTATCACACTACTAACTGGAGCAATACAAAACATTTGCTAGACCAAGAGTCAAATACACCTCATCAGCTTGAACCCATTTACGTGGTCTGATATTCAGCGCACAGTTGGGAAAGTCCAGAAATATTTCACAAGAAAGAGTTCCCAACTTCCATCTATTCGTTATATGAATTCTTATGGCACAAGATTGAAATTCAGACTAAGACTTGAAATTCTAGACCTAGAAAACCTTGAATTACACCATCTTCGGTCTGATCTAAGTATGGTATATAAAATCATACACTGCAATGACTTACCTGTAAATGAATACTTCAGCTTCAACCATAATAACACAAGAGCACACAACAGATACAAACTCAAGGTTAAGCGCACCAAACTTGATTGCAGGAAATACAACTTCAGCAACAGAGTGTCCATGTCTGGAATACTCTACCTGACTTTGTGGTTTCTTCCCCAAACTCCAAAAACCCTTAACTTTAGACTGTCTACTATTGACCTCACCCCTTTCCTAAGAGGTCTGTAGGGGCCGTGCATAAGCACACCAATGTGCCTACCATCCCTGTCCTATTGTTTCTTTTATTTTTCTGATATGTACCCATTTCATGTGTTCATAACTATGTATATACTTACACCTATTATCTTGTAAGTGATTGACAAATCAAAATAAATAAAAAATAAATTCCTGGATATGACTGGATCAGGAATTCTGACCATTGATGTCCACAAAAGCAAACATTGATCAGTGGGATGTTAATAGCAATAGCCTTATCCTCCAGAATTTTTCCACTTGCCCTTTGGAAAAAAAATGATCTCATAATCAGGAAACATTGCTTGACACAGTTAATTCCACAAATACCTTGTGTGTCTAATCCCACTTGGCCAATAAAGAATTATTTTCTATTCTATTCTATTCTATTCTATTCTATTCTTTATATCCTATCCTATCCTATCCTAAAGAAAACACACTCATCCAAAGCAATGTCTGTGAAGCAGATAAATGTGAAAATAATTATCTGTTTTTCTTCAATTATTGCAATGAGATATTTTGGTGAAAGAATTGGAATACATGGCTAAATTATATTGTAGACCCCAAAATAATTTACATCTCTCATTTTGTTGTTGATCTGTCAAAACATGATCACTTTGATTGAACTCATAGCTACTCATCTATTGCAGAACTGCAATGTATGTATGTATGTATGTGGATAGATAGATAGATAGATAGATAGATAGATAGATAGATAGATAGATAGATAGATAGATAGATAGATTTTGGTGGATTCGTACTCCTAAACAAAACCTTCCTTTTTCTCCTGTTTTATATAATTACATTTAAATTTTGCACTGCTAGGATGCTCCTTAACCTCTAGAAATAGTATTGTTTTCAAAACATTTTATAGGTTTGGTCTTGGGTTTATAAAGTACATTTTAAACTATGCCTTTGCATCTGCATTTTCATATAACTGTTACATGCCTAAAGCTTTCTTTCCAACTTGGCTGCAAAACTCACATTTAACAAACCTATTTCCAGAATGGATAAAAGCAGTCTGTTAATCCATGTGGACATTTTATATCATATTGCACCAAATGGATTTAAGATGGCAAACAAAAGGATTTTGACATACACTTGCAGAAATTGAATTTCATCCTGTATTATAAACCTCCTTGCATATCAATGCTTTAGATTTATCTTTGAATTAATAAACTCCCTTCTGCTGTACATTTGGATATTTTGCAAAAGATTTGTCAACAACTTCTGCTGTTTGGCTGGATTTCCGGCTTTGTTTGAAAAGAACAGCTAGACCTTACATAGCTAATTTGGGGCAGTCATTGAGAAATGCTATTAAAATCTTGTTTAATTGGTGATCTTAATGTAAACACAGTTTTCCTTGGTGCCCGAGAGCATCACTATGAAGCCCTTAAAAGTAGGAGCTCCAGAAAGGCAAGTGGCTAGATTTTAGAAGCATATGTCTAGATCAGGGATGGCAAACCTTTTTTTGTGGTGTACTGAAAGCATATGCAGGCCGGCACCCACAATGCAATGCACCCCTCCCCCTTACCTGGACTGTGCATGCGCACACCTCCCAGCTAATTTTTGGCCTGTTTGTGGCCATTTTCGCCCTCCTGGAGGCTTGAGAGAAATCTCTGCAGCCTCAAAAGGCTGAAAAACAGGCCTTCTGGAAATACTGAAAATGGGTTTTTTTTGGCACTTCCGGTATTTCTGGAAAGCCCATTTTTCAGCCTCTTGATACTGCAGAGGCTTTCCTCGAGCTTCTAGGAGAGCAAAAACGGCCTCCCCCCGAGCTCCGGAGGCCCTCCAGAGGCTGAAAATGGGCAGTTCCAGTATTTCCAGAAGGTCCATTTTTCTGCCTCCCAAGGTTGCAGAGGCGTCTGTCTAGCTTCTGGGAGAGCAAAAACAGCCTCAAATGGGCCTAAAATCAACTAGGAGGCATACGCATGCACAGTCCAGGTAAGTTTGGCTGGGGCTCTCATGCCTGCACAAACGACTCTGCCATAGGTTCGCCATCATGGATCTAGATTCTGCAGCTCATTCATAATTTCTGTGGCAGCCTCAAAATTCAAGCATTCTAGAATCCGTCCTTGATATATAGCTCATTAGAGAAATGAAGTCTTCAAATATTTGGAACACATTGGCAACTCCTTAAAGCAACTGTGTCTTTTCTTAAAATTACAGCTTCAACATAATCCTAGAAAAAGATATCTGACATTTAAGGAACTGCCACAGATGCTGGATGTGAGACTTCATGCATTCCAAAGCACCCCCTTTTAACTCTGTATCCAAAACACTGCACAATCACACTGCTCGGCGTTCTTTCTTCACACATTACATTTCTAAAAAATACTTTCTAGAGAGATGGTCATAGGACAGACATGAGCCTATATGCAGGTGTTTGCTTTATTATTTTCCTTTAAAATTATATCTTCCTAAAGCACAATGATCTCTTTTTTTTTTTTTTTCGTAAATGTATTTAGCATTGCCACAGTGAAAGCCAAGTGGTTTAATTTTCATCCGTAGGTGTTACACTTTAAGTGGATTTCCAAATGCTGGGAATCTGCATTTTAAAGTTGGCTGAGAGGTTGTTTGTTCTAATGTAGCGACAAGCATTCTTTAGTCTTCCTGAAGTTGGGAAAATCTGCATGGAAGACTATACAGATGATCCCTGCTGTTCCACATCTGAAAAATAGAACCAGCTCTCAATTAGAAAAGGCAGGAGCAGGGTAAGAGAGGTATCAAGTCTGTGTTGCAGTACTGGAGCAATGTAAATAGCTCTCTTGGAGGGGAAGAATGAAACCATGAAGACCATTGTTCTGTATAAAGAATAGTAGACTCCTAATACAGGATTCTGATTGGCTAAAAAACCTGAATGGGGATTGGTTCAATAGGAACCAATCCACGAAGCTGCCCAAATGGCGGCAAAACTAAATACCTGTCATTGGCTACAAGCTGGCAGGCAAAACCCTATAAAAGGGCTGCCGCGGCTTGAGCCAATATTCCGTTTCTCAACTACTGTTAACTAATAAAGACTTTGTTGTTGGAACCCGGTCTACCTCGCGTTTTTCCAGACGGAACAACCATAGTCTAGAACTACAAGGGGCAGGCAGAATTTACCAGTTCTCATCCAATTTAGTGGAGAAGAATTAGCTTTGAAATTTAAGTGAAATTGTGATGATCTTCTTGCAGTTATTTAGTTACAAAGAAACTGTTAAGAGTTTGCAGCAAACATTCAAGCCCAGAAAACACACAGATGACTGATTCAGCAGGATCATTAACTTCTTTATAAACATACTTTGAGTAAAATTTACAATACCATTTGTAGTTTCTTTCAATGTTGCATAAGCAAAACGCAAGCAGCAGCAGCAGAAGCTAAGAGCAGATATCAGTTTCAGCAAGCAAGCAAGTTAGTTTCTCTTTCACTTTAGAGCTGATTGCAGAACAGAGATAACCCAGATTCTCTCTTTATATTTCAGCCCCCAGTTCAGCTCATTGACTGATCTTGTTACTAAACTCTATTCCCATTCATGAATATACTCTGACAGAAACTCATTGGTGAGAATGTGAGTGGCTTTCCCTTTGTTGGACAGTCCTTTCTCCAAAGATCTATAGCAGGGATGGCAAGTATTTTCTCCAAAGCACCTGAAAACAGGACAAGAAGCTATGGATGGAAACTAATCAAGGAGAGATCTGACCTAGAACTAAGGAGAAATTTCTTGACAATTGGAACAATTAATCAGTGGAACCAATTTCCGCCAGCACCAACACTGGAGGTTTTTAAAGACAGATTGGACGGCCATTTGTCTGAAATGGTATAGGGTTTCCTACTTGAGGAGGGGGTTGGACTAGAAGACTTCCAAGGTCTTATCTAACTCTGATATTCTGTTATATGGTTATTCTCTTTTCATCTGGGCTGTCCCTGTGTACCCATCATAGAAGATGTTGAGACTCTCAAAAGAGTGCAGAGAAACGCAACAAAGATGATTAGGGTACTGGAGGCTAATACACACGAAGAATGGTTGCAGGAACTGGGTATGTCTAATTTAATAAAAAGAAGGACTAGGAGAGACATGATAGCAGTGTTCCAATATCTCAGACACTGCCACAAAGAAGAGGGAGTCAAGCTATTCTCTAAAGCACCTGAGGGCAGGACAAGATGCAATGGGTGGAAACTAATCAAGGAGAGAAGCAACCTAGAACCAAGGAGAAATTTCCTGAGAGTGAGAACAGTTAATTAGTGGAACAACATGCCTCCAGAAGTTGTAAATGCTCCAACACTGGAAGTTTTTAAAAAGAGATTGAATAACCATTTGTCTGAAGTGGTGTAGGGTTAGGGTTAGGGTTTCCTCCCGAGGCAGGGGGATTGGACTAGAAGATCTCCAAGGTCCCTCCCAACTCTGTTATTCTATTCTCAGATATATGTTTTGTCTGGCTTGAAAAGAAGACGTAGATCAACCCAAATAGAATCTAGCTGGACATGTGGGCTAGAAGCAGGAGGGAACGTCCTCTCTCAGTCCTGGTCCATAGCAAAGCACTCTGTGATACTCATGCTGCTTTTTATGATGGGTTTAGAACTTTTCTGGAATAGCACTAAACCCACATTCAGAAGGAACCTGATTATCAGTTCTGGGTTGACATGAGTGAGTTGTATTCCATGGAATCCATTTTAACAAGACTTACTTTTGGTAGAAATGTGTTCACACACAGTACAATAACACAGTTGGCAAAGTAACTCTTTTGATTGTTTTATGCTGGCCTTTAAGGTTATCTTCATATGTCTTTGTTTGCAAACAAAAATAATGCCTTTACTGTTCCTTTTTTTAACTTTTGCTGATTCCCCCGCCCCCGTTGTTTCACTCAAGACATTGTATGAGCCTCCACTTTACATTTGTGTTGCTCCCAGGAGTTGTAATGCAACAGAATAAAAAAGAATTGAAATTTCCTAGAGAAAAAGAATAACTTCTATCTACCTTCTTTATATTATCTGCTGTTTTATTGGCAGTGGCTGCTGTTTAGTTTGGAACCAGTGTATAGTCATTTATTTTAATGAATGAGTGGGTGTTGAGGTAATTTCCCATTAGGAGAATGAGCACTCACAGGGAGATGTAGTGAGAGTGGTGAAAAATAACACACACACAGCACACAGCCACACTGTATAGTAAAATGTAGGTTTTTACTTCCAGTAAAAATGGTTAAACAATGTCCAAACAAACAGTCCAAGTCATTCACGGTTAAAGCAGTCAGTTTTCAGTTCAGGGATAATCCAATAACAAAGTTCAGTATCATAAAGAGTTCAGTAACAGACTTACATCAGATCCAAAACTAACAATGATCAGTCAATAGGGAAAAATGTAGGAACACACTCTCAGCAACAACAGAAGAACAACCCAGGTTTCTGCCTCCATTTTATGGCCGTTTGAGGAACCACACCCAATTACAATTTTAGCATTCCCTTAAAGAGACAGTATTAAAATGTCTATCCTGGTTTGTATATTTTCCAACCCAACTGTTAGGTGACTTACATTCCTAACAGTGGGCCTATTGAAAGATTTCTTTTTTGATGTAAAGGGAAAAGCAGAAAGGAACAAAGAACATAAGTTTTTCCTAGGTCTGTCTTGCTGAAAGTAGTGTCTTGGAATGCTTTTGCATATATCCTTGGCATAAATAAATAAATGCTTAACGAGAAAATAACAAAACTTTGCACATTACATCAGTGTAGCTGCTAGATCTTTAACTCATGTTCATTTAATGACCCCCATAATCCCTTGTGGGGTAGGGTCAGGGCAACTGAATGGAGTGAGCAGTGTTTTAATGGCTGGATGCCCTTCCGGTCACCAATGTGGAGTTTTGTCAGCAGATATATTCTCAGTGTGCTCAGAGAAAGAAATACCTGCCTCGACCTAGGATCCAACTCCCAGTTTCCTGATTGTGAGGCAAGAGTTCCGCTTCTAAGCCACACCATTCCTCTAGCTGCTAGACCTTTAATTGACCTGGTAAAACATGTTTTCTGGACACAGCTGTTGGGTTGGGTGGGCAATCATTTCAACATAAGGGACAGTAAGAGAGAACAGTTCAATGCCATTATAATATGTTTTGAAATGGAATAGTTTTCTGCACAAAAATGATCGCTTGGCATATTGAAATAAGATTGCCAGCATGCACAAAGGAATATTTTATGGACTTGTATTGCCCCCTGTACAATTCATGACCACAGGACATGGTGATAGCAACTACAGGTAGTTTTCGACTTGCAATCACAGTTGGGACCAACATTTGTGTTGCTAAAGCCCATGTCACACTGAACCAATGGATGGAAAGAAGATGTAAAATGGACAAAAAACCTTGCCATCCATTCGAAAACGTGCCTCCAATTTTGCTTCCTTCCTATCCTCCAGCATCCGTTTATGGACGTTTCATCCGCTTCAAAAGTTTTGGGCTGCCTAAAACTTTTGCGCAGAAAATGTTATCCAGTTCGTCCATTCTGCATCCGCTACGCATCCGCTACGCACCGTTATGCATCCGTTATGCATTCGCTATATCCGCTAGCATCCGCTACGCATCCGCGCAACTCGCATCTGCCCGGATGCAGGGAGGAAGGGAACGGACGCAGAACGGATGCAGAATGGATGTCAGCGGAAACAAAGGCGTTTAAAATGGAAAAAACGTTCGCAGAGGGGACTTATCTCGGATATTAAGGATGTCTACAGGATGCCTAGAGGATGCCTAGAGGATCGCTAGAGGATCCAAAGGGACACCTATACTGCCTATAAAAAGGGCAGAGCAAATTGTCTGCATCTCACTTTCAGACCAGCAGACCGACTGTGTAGACCTCTGCGCCTTCATCTGACTCTTCCCCTTCCACAGCATCCAGTCATGTCCACCGTGGATTGTGACAAAGTCCTTTCGGCAGCCACCATCCTTCTGCAACAGTGCGAAACCATCTACAGGCTCTATAACTCTACTACGGGAAGAAAAGGAGCCACCCAAAAAAAAGTCTGGGTCCAAAGATGGTTCACCAGAAGAGCAGAGGGCGGACTGTACAACAAGCTGATGGTGGAGCTCAGGAGCGAAGACACTCGGGCGTTCCAGAACTTCATGAGGATTGCCTCCAGCCATGTTGATGAACTTGTGCAGCGGCTGACACCCAGGTTGACCAAGACAAACACCACTTCCTGCCCAGCCTGGAACCTGGGCTCAAGGTGGCACTCACTCTGCGCCACCTGGCCTCAGGGACCACCTACAGGAGCATGCAGTACGGCTGGAGGGTGCCACCAGCACCATCAGCTTTGTGGGCAGAGAAGTGGTGCAGGCCATCATCGAAGAATACAAGGAGGAGCTCCTCCAGTGCCCTCCACTGAAGAAGGATTGAGAGAAAGTTGCAGAGCAGTGGTATCAGAAGTAGAATTTCCCCCACACCGTTGGAGCCATCGATGGCAAGCATGTGGCCTGCAAAGCACCAGCCAAGTCAGGGCCCACTTATCACAACTATAAGGGCTTCTTCAGCATCATTCTTCGCCATGGTCGATGCTGACTACAAATTCATGTACATCGATGCTTCAGGCAGCGCTCATTTTCAGATGCCCAGGTATACAACGCCAGTCACCTCAAGGAGGGCTGGAAAGCAACCTCATGGTGGGCTTCCCAGATCCAGACCGCTGCCCAAACGACACACAAGATGTGCCTACTTCATCGTGGGGGATGACACTTCCGTCCCTACAACCTACCTCATGAAGTCCTACACCTCCAAATACCTCACCCATGAAGAGAGGATCTTCAACTACAGGCTGTTCAGGGCAAGACGGTGGTGGAGAACGCTTTGGCATCCTGGCCAACAGGTTCCAGGTACTTCTCACCAACATGCAGCATAGCCCAGAGACCTTGAGGAGGATCGTGGAAGCTTGCTGCATCCTGCACAATCTCATGCGCACGCTACCCAACAGAGCCTCACGTGAGGCGAGAGGCAGCGCAACCTCCTGAAACACTGGTGCAACTCCCCAGCTGGAGCGGTGGAGTGGCAAGACAGGATGGTAAATGCTTAATGGATGCTTCCTTCAGCCTGTCTATCACACGGATGAGATTGGGCCATGTAGTTTGGTTGGCCTACAATGAACAGGGCGTTGAATAAAGAGTGTGTTTATGTTGACATGTGTGGATAATTATTACATTATTATTGATTATGAAGGGCCATAGGTGTGGCACCTGGAGGGGGACCATACAGTCCCACTGTGCTTGCACTGGAGGTGTTACCTATCCCACAGCTATTACACATCCCAAAGTATCCCTGCTCATTCCTCAGGTATCCTGCCCACACTCCCCGCCCACTGCATAACATCCCACAAGCATGCAAAGGCTTAACATTTCTAAAAGTTTCCACCAAGACTTTATTAAAAAAAAGAAATGAAACAAGTGTGTGAATCATAAATAGACTTTATTAACAACAAGCTATAAAATAAAAATGAGTCTCTGGCACTCCTCTTGGTCGCTCAGTCTCAGGGGTGAGGGTCCAGGTGCTGTGGAGGTGGCTGGTGCTGGAGTGCTTGTCATCAGCTCCTCCAGAAGCAGAAGCAGCAGAAGCCCCAGCCCAGAAGAGCGAGCCCGTGCTGCAGAAGCCCCAGCAGAACCAGAGTGAGGCCAGGGGCGGGATGGTAGCCCGTGTCCCTCTTGCAAGGGCTGGCAGCAGATGGCTGAGGCTTGCTGTGCTTCAGCATGGTTGTGGGTTTGCTGGCTGGCAGGAGGTTGGCAGGAACCAAGGCTGGCAGGGAGGGTGGCAGCAAGCCTGGCAGCAAGGCTTGCAGGCAGACATGCAGGCAGGGCAGGCAAGGCAGCCAATCCGTCCGGCAGCAGGTCTTTCCTCTGAATGGTGACCTGCTTCCAAGCTGCTTCCATTATATCCGCGGCGCTAATGCAATGCATCCTCCCCGCATGCGCAATTACACCAGGCATCTGCTAGGCTTCGCTGTGCATCCGCTGTGCATCTGCTTCATCGCGGTGCATCCGCTCTGCATCCGCTGTATCCGTTCTGCATCCGCTTCGCTGAGGCCCCCCGGAAGCCCTGCGGTTGCGCCATCCGCTCCCATCCGCTCCCATCTGCTGGGCTTCCGTTCCGCATCGGCTTTTCCATCCGCCCTGCGTCCTCCCCGCGTCCGTGTTATTGCTCTGGTTATGCAAATTTTTGCCCCTTTTGAGAGCGGATAACAACGGATGGAACATTTTGCTCATCCGTTGTGTCCTTTTTGCATCCGTTGGGCAGTGTGACATGGGCTTAAGCAAGGCGATTGTTCATTCATACCTGATTTTTATGAACTTATTTGCCCCGGTTGTAAAGTGAATCACTGCAGCTGTTAAGTGAATCATGCGGCCGTAAATTCATGCTGGTTGCCAAGTGTACACATTTTGATCACGTGACCATGGGGACGCTCCTATGGCCATAAGTGTGAGATCCAGTTATAAGTAACTTTTTTCAGTGCCAATGTAAGCAATTGCTAAATATTTTAAGTTGTGACTCAATTCATCAATGATATGTCTCCAAGGGCCATTGGTCTTTAAGGTTCAATATGACATCCAAGTTGTGAGCAGCATATCTTCAGATAACATTGCAAGTAAAGAATGGCAAGAAAAGATAATTTCTTTTTCTCTTTTTCCTTTTTCTCTTGCTTTTAAGTCCTTATAGGGACTTCTGATTCACCACTTCAAGAAACAAAATATTATCCAATCTGAGATGGGTAAACTCTAGATCAGGGGTGTTAAACTCAATTCATAGAGGGCTGCATCAGGGTTGTGTTTTGATCTCGGGGGGAGGGGGGTTGCCATGGGGTGTGGTCAGGGTGGGCATGGCCAGCTCAATGTCACTCATGTCAGGGGCTGTTCTGACCCAAACCTTGTTCCAAGTAAACAAATACCAAACAGAGATAAAAGCAAAACCTTTTAATGCTTCTCTGTGAATTCCTATTAAAACTATTTGTCTCTGATAAGAATGAGCCTTGCCAAGGTTGTGCAATGCTGCCAAATGCACTAGATTAAGTTGCCAAGAAATATTCCAAACAAAAGTCTTCAAACACAAACCAAGATCGTCCGAACTTCCACAAGGCTTTAAGTGCAAGAACTTCTTTGCTTCCTTGCAAAGAATCCCGGTCACTCAGGGTGGCTTTTATCTCTTAAGGAAGGGGCCATCACCTTGTAGCCTTACTCCCAAGTCGCCCGTGCTCTTTCCTAAAAGCAGGCCTGCATGCATGCGCACTGGGCACAGGCTCCTCGGGGTCCTCTTCCTCACTGCTGCCAGACTCCACAATCTCCAAAGGTAGCATTCTACTCCCTGATGGTCCTGGCCCCATCCCTGCATCACACACAGGCCCCTCACCTGAGTCCTCCCTCTCTGATACCTCAGCCATCCACATCTGCTGCTGGTGAACCTCAACAGGGGTACCTGTGGTGGCCTGAGCACTCTGCCAGCTAAAACGAAGCTTGGGAAGGTCCCATGTGAGCCTCCTGAGCTTCATTTTCACTGGCAGAGGCATCACAGGCCGATCCATCACTGTTTCCAGGGTGGCCCCGTGCGCCAGATCTAAGCATCCCGCAGGCCAAATCTGGCCCATGGGCTCTGAGTTTGACACCCCTGTTCTAGATGGTAGCAGAGAACGCACAACCTTAAATTCCTCACTGCCATCTGGTGATCATTTGGGAAGGATAGCTCAGCCTTTTCCTTATCATGAGAAGCAATTTGTACACCCTTGGTAGCAGGTCTAAAATGCAAGGAATGATTTTCAACTGTAGATTTACCCCTTCAAATCAATGGGGCATGAATTAGCAAGCCTTTTGAGTAGGCTGGCATGCTTGAGTTTTAGGGAATCCGAAAATTAATACGGCAACATCCAGTTTAATGTCTTTGCTTTACAGAGCATCAAAGTGAGCTGGTTACCCCCACCGTCCAGCATGCAAAATGGATTTATCACTGGCTATAAAATACGGCACAGAAAGACATCTCGCAGGGGTGAGGTAGAAACATTGGAACCAAATAACCTCTGGTATCTGTTTACAGGTGAGTGTTTACATGACATTAGCCTTATAAAACAGGAGGAATGAAATATTAGGGGAATAAAATGAGCTTTTACTTCAAGCGAACATTGGTTACCTTGCATTCGGCTGACATTTATTGAGCTGTACAACAACAGCCTTCATGCATTTTTACTTTGCTTCCTGTTTAATGGTTTTATCATCTATTTGTACCTCCCCATATTCCATGCCTTAATAAGTTGCCATACAATTCCCCAGGCTGTCTTGCAGGTTTTATCTTAAATTAGATTCTACAAATGACAGCTCCAAAGCAAAAACAAAGCATGTCACCCCAAAACAAAATGTGTTGGTCATTATTTCTAAGCAAACAAAAAGGCCATTGTTTTGATAGCTGAATGCAGGGAAACTTTCCATAGGTATCTGATTCCACCTGAAGTTTCAAGTGTACCTTTTTTGCTCTTTTTTATAGAAACGTTCTTTAAGACTTGCAAAAGTTGGAAGCAACTTCTAAGCCAAGATATACTTTCAGAGCTGTTCAGTCATAACATGTCCATCTCTGGTCAGAAATATCAACTTCCTTTCATTTTTCAGCCAGCCCAAGTAAATTCAGCAGTATATTGAATCCCTCTCAGTAGACCTATAAATATATGGGACTAACTATTGATAGACTAAATTGGTCTCTTGGTTAATGCACCAGGCTAGAAGCCACAAGAGTATGAGTGGTCCTGCTTGAGGTATGAAAGTCAGCTGGGAAGGTTTGGGCCAATTACCAGGGGGCAATGAGTTCTATAGTTCCAACACAGGCACAAACCAGGTTGAATGACTTTGGCCAGTCTCTCTCTCCCCCATGTCTCCACCCTCTCTCTCCTCCCTCGCTTCTTCTTCTTCTTCTTCTTCTTCTTCTTCTTCGTCTTCTTCTTCTTCTTCTTCTTCTTCTTCTTCTTCTTCTCTTCTTCCTCTCTCATCCTCCTCCTCTCCTCCTCTCTCCTCCTCCTCTCTCCTCCTCCTCCGTCCTCCTCCTCCTCCCCTCCTCCTCTCCTCCTCTCCTCCTCTCTTCTTCTCTCCTCTTCTTCTTCTTCTCTTTCTTCTTCTTCTTCTTCTTTTCTTCTTCTTCTTCTTCTTTCTTCTTCCTCTTCTCTCTGTCATCATCTCCTATCTCCCGGCCCTCCCTACTTCAGCCCCCTTTCTGTGTCAGACTAACCCATTTCACAAGATTGTTATTGTGGAGAAAATTGGAGGAGAAAAGAGTATTGGGTGTGTTCACCACCTTGATTTATTTCTGAAAATAATAAAGGTGGGGTAAATAAATAATAAACAAACAAATCATACAGATAGTGTAAATCAATTTCAAGAAATTGCAGGCTGAATGAAACATAACCAAATGGAAACCTCATTGTCACAGTTTTGCTTCTATATTACAGTATTTTCCAAAGGAACTGGGAATCTTGCAGCTTTTAAAGAGATTATTTAAATATTCAAGCAGCAAGACTGTATGTTTCCTTAAGAGCATCTGCTGGTAAAGGCAGGTGTTTTTGCCCGCTAATAAGGACAACTGCAATACCCAAGTAATTCAAAATTGCAACAATGACTTTAAATTAATATTGTTGATTTTATAGTTACATCCAGCATCAGCTAGAATTTTAAAGATGGATTTGGTTCTTTTGCGTTTCAAACATCCTTCCCCAGGGTATCTCTGCAATTAAACATGCCTGCTTATTGTTATGCTTCACGGACAGTATAAGATGCGGGAAATGATAAACATGTAATGCTGACAAAGGGAAGAGAAATCTGGTACAAAATAACTTCAAGGCACTCCTATGTTGGAATATAACAATTGTCAGAACAAAGTACCTGCTCCAAGATTCAAACTGAATTGAATGCATTATTAAAATTCAAGATGGGAGCTTAGTTTGTGGTATATTTATTCAGATTCTCAGTCATCCTGTTAATGGTTGTCCCAAAGGTGTTTTTTCAAAAGGCAACCGGACTTCGTTTTTCCTAGAAGATGTTTCACTTCCCATCCAAGAAGCTTCTTCAGTTCTTCAGTCAGAACTGAAGAACCTTCTTGGATGAGAACTAAAATGTCTACAAGGAAAACAAAGCTTTCAAAAAGCAACTGACAAGCACCTTTGGGATAGCCTGTTGTATCTACTATAGCATGGATGCCAAACGTGCATCACATGACATCACGTGATGTATCATGACATTTTTTGCCTTTGCAGAGCCGGGGTGGGCAGGGCCTAAGTGTGATGCAGCAGAGCCAGGGTGGGCATGGCCTAAGTGTGATACTATCTGCTTTAGGAAAAAAAAAGATTTTTGGCTACACTTTTTCAGAGATGTTATAAATTAGAAGGTAGGAGTGGGAAAAATTGTGCAGCAACAGCTCAATTTCCTGAACATTTTCCTCATGACAACAGTGCTGGCAGAGTTCCTAGGCAACCATTTTGCCTTCCCTCCTTTCCTCTTGCCCAGCACTGATGTTTGATTGGCAGTTGTTGTTTGATTGGCAGCTGCGTTGTCCTGGTAATGAGGGAGAGCCAAGAAGGGATGAGAAGGCAAAATGGTTGCCAAGAAGGGATGGGGAGAAAGGAACACAGGTATGTATCTCCTGTGCTCCTTTCACAGGTACTGCTAGGGCTCTCTGTTCTTCTATAGAAAGGAATAAATTGGAGTGAGCTCAGAGGAAGGGGACAAAGGGTTCAAGATACCACAGAGGTGGTATTCAGCAGGTTCTGACTAGTTCTGGAGAACTGGTAGCAAAAATTTTGAGTAGTTCAGAGAACCAGCAAATACCACCTCTGACTGGCCCCGCCCCCATCTAGTCTCTGCCTCCCAAGTCCCGGCTGGTTGGCTGGGTCTTCTTTTCTTGTCCTGTACAGGAGAACAGAGCTGGAAAGTAGGTTAGTGTGGTGGGGAGGGAATGGGAATTTTGTGGTATCCTTCCCCTGCCACGCCTACCATGCCACGCTCACCAAGCCATGCCCACAGATTCGGTAGGAAAAAAAAAATTGAATCCCACCACTGGATTCAACACAGGGGAACAGACTGCAGGTAGGAAACCCTATTTCAATCTTCCCTTGTGCATATAAGTCAGCTTGGGCCGGTCACTCTCTTAAAGTCTTAGACTGCAAAATAAAAAATAAAAAATAAAATCTATCAATCTCCCTACACTAGGCCAGTGGGATAGATCATAGTTCATAACTTTCAATGAAGAAACCTTCATCCTGCTGATGCATGTACATGTAGACATTTTCATGTGGGGAGAGGAGAACTAGGTTTGGAGACATACTGCTATGCTAGAAATGGTTCTGATAACATGACTTGTAGAATGTCAGCAGCATTAACTGTATGTTTTCTATTTGGTTTGTATTGCAAATAGGTCTTGACAAAGGAAGTCAATATAGTTTCCAGGTTGCAGCTATGACAGCCAATGGAACAGGACCTTCTTCAGAGTGGTATATGGCAGAAACTCCAGAGAGTGATCTTGATGGTAATTGTACTTATTTTCACAGCTGCTATGCCTGTTTTGTGCTCAGATAGTTGCCTTGCCTTTTGGGTAAACTGCTGTGGAGGTTAGGATGATCCAATGTCCAAAGTACTGGAGTTGATGCCTGAATATTTTCTCAAGCAGAAGTGTTTTCATTGATTGTGTGCTGCTAATTTTCTCTCTTTGTGTGTATGGGCAAGTGAAGTAGAAATGAGAAAAAAAAGACAGTTCTGTCCTCTTCCATCATTTTCACAAGGTGTTTCTTAGCATCTGTCTAATTTTAACTTCTGGACCAGCTGTTGCTACGTCTTTTGCCAAAATGTAACAATTGGATGGATGCTCAGAGCAAGGGTAGTTTTCAGTGTAGCTTTCAACTTCAATATTTTCTATGCTGTGGGTACCGCAGGAAATAGCTAAAGAGCTGTTTTACTCTGTGGCGGGTCTAAAATCTATCTGCTCAGTCCAGATATAAATACAGATAATCAGAGTTGGAAGAGACCTTGTAGGTCATCTAGCCCAAGTGGAAGACCCTACACCATTTCTGACAGATGGAAGTCCAATCTCTTCTTGAAAGTCTCAACTGATGGCGCTCCCACAACTTCCGAGGGCAACTTCTGTTCCATAGGTTGATTGTTCTCACTGTCAGAAAGTTTCTCCTTGTTTCCAAGTTAAATCTCTCTTTGTTCAGTTTCCATCCATTATTCCTTGTCTGGCCTACAGGAGCTTTAGAAAATAGCTTGACCCCTTCCTCCCTGTGGCAGCCCCTCCTTCCTCCCTGTGGCAGCCCCTCAATCTATTGGAATCTATTAGAATTCTTATAGCCTGAAAGCAAAGCTTTCCAGATTCTGAAATACTTCAGCGTAAGCCTAGGGTTTCATTAGAATGTATGTATGGATTCACTGGAGGAAACCAAGTTATCTTGTCTAGAAGGGGAAAAATGGTTTCCAGAAGCTCATGACATCAGGAAACATCTCTCATTGTTTCTCCCAAGGCATTTGATACAAGCATCCAGTTTTGGTCACCATGCTATAAAAAAGACATTGAGACTCTAGAAAGAGTGCAGAGAAAGGCAACCAAGATGGTTAGGGGACTGGAGGCTAAAATATATAAAGAATGGTTGCACAAACTGAGCATGGCTAGTCTAGTGAAGAGAAGGACCAGGGGAGACATGATAGCAGTCTTCCAATATTTGAGGGGCTGCTACTGAGAGGAGGGGGTCAATCTGTTTTCCAAAGCACCTGAAGGCTAGGCAAGGAATAAATGGAAACTGAACAAGGAGAGGTTCAACCTGGAAATAAGGAGAAATTTTCTGACAGTGAGATCAGTCAACCAATGGAACTGCTTGCCTTCAAAAGTTGTGGGAGCTTCATCACTGGAAGCTTTCGAGACTGGACTGCCATCTGTCAGAAATGGTGTGGGGTCTCCTGTTTGGGTGGTGGAGGTTGGACTAGATAACCTACAAGGTCCCTTCCAACTCTTTTAGCCTTTTTTTGTGAAAGATTCAACCTTTCAGGGACATAGAAATCCACTCTGATCCATTCCCAAATGAAACAGAGCTGTATTAGTGCTGCTGCTAAGGCTTGGAAAGCCATATGATTAGTTTTCCAATTACGAGCACCTCAGTTTTAAAAAAGGACCTCAGAGAAACTGGGACAGGTGCCAAGAAGGATAATGAAGTGGTCAGGGACTAGAAACAAAGTCCTAGGAGAAGAAGTTGGATATATTTAACATTGGGGGGAAAGGATCAAGCAAAAGAAATATGGCAAAACTTTTAAAGTATTTAAACAGATTTTTTACAAATGAGGGCCGAGACTTGCTCTCTCTTTTCCCAAAGTGCAGGACCAAAAGAATAATGGTTTTAATTACAGAAAAGTACTGTGGATGTCAGTAAAAAAAATTGGAACTTATTTTTGAATACATTGGAACTGATTGAATACAGAGCAGATCAGATAGATATATCTTTCTAAAATGTTTTAATTCAGATTCCTGTATTGAGCAGGAGGTTATATCATAGAGACCTGCCCTAAACACTCTCACTTTGAGGGTAAACATCATTATGAAACGCACAGAAAAGTTAAAAACAATAGTGAAGCAAGAAAAACAAATATCACTAAATCTGATTTACATCAACACCAGTTCCCTTTCGATATATGTCCTTCCAAACCATTCTTGCTTCAGCTACGCCTCTTATTGCCTTTTATTCTTCAAATATCTCACTTCTTTTCATTTTGAAGATCTCCTTAACTCCAACTGACTACAATTTTCTCCTTTTGTTCCTCTTCTGAGCTTTAAGCCTTATTCCTTTGCCTTATATGACCAAAGTATCTCAAGATACTTCTGTTGTGCTGGACTCTCACTTCTGCGTTCAATTCCAGGAGTGGCATTCTACCAGTTTGCACCTATTTGCTCGAACCAGTTGTTAACATTCTAAGCAGTTCAGAGAACCGGTTGTTAGAAGAAATTACTGGCCTAATCCTGTAAGGAAGGCAGGAAGGAAACATTCTGGTATTGCTTACGGAAACTCTCCCTCTCCGTTAAACCTGATGACATTCTTGGCTGGACTAGACTTCCTGTCTCAGGAACTTCTCTGGAGTTATTTTTCCCTCCTTTGCTGGTACTTTGTTTGTGTGGAATGACCATTCAAAGTTACAATGGCACTGAAAAAAGTGACATGACCATTTTTCACACTTATGACTGTTGCAGCATCCCCACAGTCACGAGAGGCCAGGCATGGAGATGCGTGCCTCGATGTGAGTGACATTGAGTTGGCCACGCCCAGCCAATAACATGACCACCAAACCACATCCACCCAGTCATATGACCACCAAGCCACGCCCACCACCTAAGCCATGCCCACAGAACCGGTTGTTAAAAAATTTGAATTTCACCTCTGTTCAGTTCACATTTTTTCCAGCCACATTCATTCTTAATCCTGTCTTTTCTTCTTAAAATGTATAGTATCCTGATGCTCTGCATGTTTTGGCATTTAAACCCCCAGAATTCCCCAATCATTCTGACCTCCAGGTGTTTTTTCTCTGTAGGAATGAGCAAATCAGTAAGAATTCTGAGTGCCTGAATCCTAACACAATGGGAAATGTGAGATGGGCAAACTTTTCCTTGACAGGCTGAAATTGGCAGGGCATCTGATTCGCCAGAGAACTATAGAGCCGGTTTGCTCAGTTGAAATATTAAAATTGGTGCAATCAGCTAAAGTCTTGAGGGCAGAGAATCCTCCTGAGTGCTCAGAATGAATGCCTCAACTGAATGGATCATAAATCCATGATTGATAACCCCAATATTTATTCATTTCAGGAGAACGGTTTTAAATCTAAGGAGACTTGTTCTGTGCACTTTCATGATCTGAACGCTGTTTTGCGCATCTTTGTAATTTAACAGTCTACTGCACATCAGCCAGAGACCTGCTATTAAATCTGGAAAAGGCTTTGGCCTATCCCTCTTTGAGGTGATTTCTTTAAGGATCATCCCCACAGCGAAACAGATCCAGTAAACTCTAGCACAGGAAGGAAAAGACAGCTAAGGAAGAGGTTGGTTATGCCAGGCCCCTTTTTCTTATTTTTGCTGTATCCGTTTCGTCACTGCTGCCTTCTTGGCATTTGCACTAACATGGAAACAAATAGTATCTTTAAAAGAATTCCTTTCACTCTCTATGGATATGCCTTTTAATTAGTGTGTTTTGCTAAAGCAATTAGAAACCTAAACAATGCAGGCTATTCAAGATTCCCTGGAAAGCAAAACAGTCTTTCCAACAGCTAGAAAGGTTTTAAATATTCATTTTGAAAGAAAAACCCATGTTTCATATTTTTTAAAAAAAAAAAAGGGGGGAGAGTTTTGTCTGACCTCCTGAAATTTCCTACATTAACCACATCGGACCCTGCTTAGCTTTTGCAAAATTAGCCAAAGATGCTGGTTGATACTATATATCAGGGGTGTCAAACTCACATCGTCATGGCGTTGTCACATGACATATTAGGACTTTTTCCCCCTTTGCTAAAACTGGGTGGGGGCGGGGCCAGCACATGACACATCCAGCCCACAGGCCATGAATTTGACACCATGGCTATATATCAAACTACAGTTTGAATTTAAAAAACATTATTTTTACAGTGAAAAACAATTACCCTTATAGTATTTTTTTTCCTGCTAAACTCACTTTGTGGAAGAAAACATGAAGAATAAGACTTCCTGATTGTGAGAACAATTATACAGTGGAACAACTTGCCTCCAAAAGTTGTGAATGCTCCAACACTGGAAGTTTTTAAGAAGAGATTGGATAACCCTTTGTCTGAAGTGGTGTAGGGTTTCCTGCTCTGTTATTCTATATCTTCTATATCTTCTTGTCCCATGGATTGGGGAAACATTTGCCATGGCATCCTATTGTATTTTGAAGGTGGAAAATCCTAGTATATTTCATCAGTTCTTCCTTTACTCAGGAGAGGGGGAAAACCCTATCTCCACATATGTATATCATTTGTCAGGGAGAAAATTTTAAATTTTTAAAATATTTTTTTAATGTAAGTTATCTGCAAATATCTCCTTAAAAGCCTAAGGAAAGTTATACCTGGATAAAAACAAATCAGGAATACTACTAGGTAGACATGGAATTTTCTCCTGTTTCCTCCTAAACACGATCCAGTAAGGATCCAATTTGGATTGGTCGCTGAGACCAGAGGTTTTGTCTTCCAACCTTTTGGACTCATGCTTGAGCCCATCTTCAGGGAACATCAAGAATCACAGTCTGAAAATTTGGAAGACAAAACCTCTGGTTCCAGTGACTGACCCAGGTTGGATCCTGCAACATTATCTTGGGACACCTTCATTCGTAATGATCCAGCCAATTCATGTCCCCATGAAGTTAAATTCATCTCATCCCTCAACCCTTCTTGAAACCCTTCTGACTTTTTCTTTGCTTAAAATAATGTGTCCCCCTGGTCAATTTTTTTCTTCTATTCCCACTCTTTATGATTGCTTCCTTGCTGTTCCTTTAACCAAATGCATCCTGTTCTGTATAAAATAGTTTACTCCAAATCCTCGATTGTGATTGGCTAGAAAAGCCGGCATAGGGATTGGTTCAC
>BHFT01035014.1:0-71914 GCA_004320025.1 Laticauda laticaudata | reverse complement strand
TGTTGTGTCTTTTTTTTTTAATTGCAAAATCAATAAAATTTGTTTTAAAAAAAAAATAAAATAAAATGACAAACTATAAGAATGACATTGAAAAAGATATTAAATTGGGTATGGAAGAAAACTGCCTGATATCTTCATAATTAAAAGGGATATACAAATCAAGGGAGTGACCTGGATAACTTACCTATAATGGATGTACCAAAAAATGTTTCTTAAATTTTTGGAAAAAAAAGCGAGAAGGGCCAAAGTGGGGAAAAATCAAGTTATGCAACATTGTTTGAAAGGACTAAAGATAAAAAGTTACCTAATGTAAGAGGGTGGCTATTAAATTTTATAAATAAATAAAGATTATTAGAAGTAAAAGGAAGAAATATAAAGTTGGTCTATATGATCAAGGTTAAAATAGATATATTATCTCTGATAATTCTTAAGTGACTTTTGCTGGTATCAGGATGAAATGAAAATGCTTTATGGATTTACTTCTAAATAAGAGATGGGACATGGGAAAAATAAATGATAAGTTACTAAAATTGTATTTATTGTCATGAAGGTGAGAAGTCACTCCTTTATATATATTTTTTCTATTTCCCTTTCTACTTTTTCTCTTGTTTCCTTCTCCACACCTTCTACTCTTTCTTTTTATACTTCTATTTTTTCAGTTAGTTTTTATTGTTGTAATTATAATATTTAATAATATTATTTTTTAAAAGCCATTTCATTTATGTTATTTTTTAAAAAAAATCTTGGTCATTTCAGAAAAGATCTCCCTAAGTAGGAATTCATTTCATTCAATTGTTCCCTTTTGTCTCTTTAGAGATTGTTCAGTCTCCTGGCTAGCTTCCATGAACCTTACATTGTGTTTGATAAAAATAGATGGATAGATCACAAAGTATAGAGAAGAACAAAAACTTTATTCTTCTGTAGTTGCTGTTGTTTTATTGTGGAAAGGAAAATGGTTTTGTTTCTTGTTTCTCTATTCAGTTTTAGGTCTCAGTATGTCCAGATAAAATGAGGATGGGATCTATAATCAGACACAAGAACATTCAGTCAGTGGTGGGATTCAAGTTTTTTTACTACCGGGTCTGTGGGCGTGGCTTGGTGGGCGTGGCAGCAGAAGGATACTGTAAAATCTCCAATCAGGGGTGGTATTTGCCGGTTCTCTGAACTGTTCAAAATTTCTGCTATCGGTTCTCCAGAACTAGTCAGAACCTGCTGAATACCACCTCTGATTCAGTGGTTGATTGCTTTAGATTAGAGCAAAGATGTATAAATGATTGGCTGATACAGTTTGCAAATATTACTGGAAGTCCTCTCCACAGAAATGAAGAGGACACTGCAATATAAATGTCTGAATAATAATAAAAGATCCATAGAAATAATGCAACATTTATTATATTATGGTAACATAGGATTGGGTAAAGATATTTTGGAAACATCTTAAAGATACCTTGTTTCTATCCTTAAAAAGTCTCTTTTTTCTTATTCCATCATAGTATAGGAGGAAAAAAAGTGCATATTAAATACCCGAAGATACATGATATCACAATCAGATGAACCTTTCCAGACAATGCTTCTTTATCATAGATTGATAGTTACATTTATAGTGTGATCAGAAACTAACAACGCAATGCAAACTCAGCAAGCCCCTCAATTGTCAGGAATGAAACATGGAAAAGGAAAACTCAAGGCATTTATATAGGTCACAATGCCAAATGTTCAGATTAAGACATATATCATACACGGTGAACAAGAGCTCATAGAATATTGGAAGCATTCATGAAAAGCATTGACCTTCTAAATCAGCACCTTCTTTCCTAATAAGTAATGAAATGTACCCATTTTTCTGTCTCACAGATCATTTTAAAGGCTAGTAATTTTTCCCCTGCCTGTAACCAAGGTAGTTGTATAAAACATCATTATTAGCATAGCAAGTATGTCTTTAAAATCATCGGAGGTAGATTATCTATTAATGCAAGATTTGAAGTCTGAATGCTTTTAAAGCAAGCCACGACAAAGTCCAGTCCCAACCAGACATCCTTCTGATGAAACTGAGCAGAACAGAAAATAACCTTTTAGGGTTCAGTTGGCATTTTTAGGGTTCAATTGGCATTTTAGGGTTTCAATTGGCAGTAAAGAAGATTTTTATTTGCCTCCTGTTAATCCTGAAATATTATCTGTGTCTGCTTCTGAGCAAACCAGTATCCCAAGAGAAAGTGGTGGATTTCTCTTGCTAGACCTCTGAACACAAAGTGCTTTTAAAATTAAAATAAGAACCACATGAGGCCAAGGGTTGCATGGAATCTATTACCAACTTCCCTATTTATAGACAGGAGCTGCTTCTCTTTAGGCAACCAATTTAATTATGTATATTGGTTCCAAATTTGGCACTTGGTGTTGATGATAAGTTTAACTTCGGAGGATCCTGCTGCTTACTCAGCCCCTTTCCACACCTCTCCAGTTCAATTCATACCAGGTCTCATAATTTACTATCACCACATGGAGAGCCCTAATCTGAATAAAGGACAGCAAGCTGCGCAACTACATATATCTCTGTGTATTATACTCAGTGAAGTTGCAGCAAGAAATTCTATAACCTTTCTGAGACTATGTATCCTGAGATTTACTCCTTTCATAATTAATACATTAGGCCAAAATTAATCACATCCTGCAGCATTGATTGATAGATTGCAGGGTTCAGAAAACTGTCCTTTTAAGTACCTGTATAGCTGCATCTCGAAAAATGTGGACAGCCATTCTAAATAGGTTGATCTCTAGGCTGGTTTTGGCCATCATAATTTGAGTGGTGGCTTGGATGCACGGTTCAAATAATGGGGACTGTCCTCTGCCCATTGCTCACTCCACCCTCAGTTGCCACATGTCTCCTCAGTCAGTTGACAATTTCATGATTCACTTAACAACTGAAATGATTTTCTTAACAACCAGTGCAGAAATCATAAAATCAAGCATGACTCTCTTAGCAATTGCCTTGTCTAGCAAAGGAAATTCTGGTCCAGTTGTGGTCGTAGGTCAAAGACTATCTATATTTCTAAAGACCAAATAGCAATATGGAACAGGTAATCTGGAATAAGAATAAGGAGACTGCTATATTTCTTCTCAACCATCCTATTCCACATTGTGTTTTTTTGCTCTTAACAATGGAGAAATAAATTCCTTGCTATTCATCTAAAGGGTAACATATTGTCAGACTTGGACAGATAGGCGTGATCCATAAGTGTGATCAATGGCCATATGCAGATAATTAGGCTTTCCAGAGGTGGTATTCAGCAGGTTCTGACCAGTTCTCGAGAACCGGTAGTGGAAATTTTGAGAAGTTCGGAGAACCAGCAAATGCCACCTCTGACTGGAGATTTTACAGATTTTGCCCTGCCACGCCGACCAAGCCATGCCCACAGAACTGGTAGTAAAACAATTTGAATCCCACCATTGACCCAGAGGTCTCCATTCCACCCTCCTGACACAATATCATTTTGCTTTTTACATAATCCTTTTTCAAATGAAATAGTTGCGAAGTGACATGTTGTTAAAAGACACCCTAATAAGTTTAAATTATGACAGAAGCTTTCATGTAATGGTTTTATTACCTAACAGTAAAAAGGGGAAACATGAAAAAGAGACATAACATTAAAAAAAATACTTCCTTTCAAAATAAAAAACACTAAAAAAAACACCTTCTTCACCCATGGATCTTGATATTATCAGTTATTCATTTTCCAGAATTTTATTTCTCAGCCATAAAAAAGAAGGAAGAAGAAGGATAGAAGAGGAATTTGGCACTGCAAATTATGATAAAATTAAGACCACATGGAGGGAATAATTTGAGAAAGATACCAAGCACATTCAATTTTACAAAAGGCTATCTGGATTGGAAATAACTTTTCAAAGCTCCATTTCTTCCAGCTGTCAAAGTAACTGTGTACTCTAATTACACCAAAGGGAAGAAATACCTTATTGTTATTATGGTGGAACAGTGTCTATATTCTTGTCATAGTCAATTCTGGAAAGGAAGAGCAAAAACACAACAAATCTCAGATAGACTGACACAAGAATGAAGGAAGCCAATTAGTGCCCAAGCATAAGTCACCAGCAGAGTGTTCGAGTAGGAAATAGGAGGTATGAGTTTGAACTCCATCAGAGGGTTTGAAAGAAAACAACCATTTTTGCCAGAGGAAAAAAAAATAACCCTACATTGCATTTCTCCCACTTTACTTCCTTTTTTTTTAATATACTTTATTGATTTTACAATTAAAATAGACCAACAACACATACATAAATGCAAGAGAGAAAAGGAAGACAAGAAAGAGGGGGGAAAAAAGAACAGAAAAAAAAGATAGAAAACAGTTAAAAACATTTTCATCTTCAACAATTTGTGAGACCTCCTTTTTATCCTTATTTTATCTCTTATACACAATTAATCCTTACATATATCTGTATATCACAACTATGATTCTATCACATCTTCTTTTGCCTTCTAGTGTGAAGCCTATCTTTGATCTATCCATTTGTACCAGCTTTTCCAGCTGTCGTAATATATTGAAGTGTCTTTATCTTTTAATGCCAAGGTTAATTTGTCCATTTCTGCACAACTTGATAATTTCGTCCATTTCTGGCACCAACTTTGAATTTGTTGAATAATAATCTCCTCTGATGGAGCATGGGGCTATTTCCAGCCATTGTGCAAAAGCCTCTGGCCTGCTGTCAAAATATTTATTTATTATATATTTTCACTTTTTTTGGTAATTTCTTATCAAAATCTCCCTAATAGGAAAGAACTTTGGTTAAAATTCGAATCCTGCTCTCTTGCATTTCCTCCAGCCAATTTTGGCAATTTTCTGCCAGTATTTTTTTGAACTTCTGGCACAAGACCACCACACCCTGCGAAGAAACGTATTCCCTTTTGTCTTTTTGCATTTCAGCAGTTTGGACTCATATTGGGTGCATTCTTCGCTCAATCTCGGGAAAGGAGGAGGAAAGTCCGATTTGCCAAAACATTTTATAGGCATTTTCTATTGTATACGCTTACTGATTTTGCCATTTTGTTATTTCTACCCAACCTTCTTCCACCATTCTGTTAAGTGATATGTTCCTAAGTGATTTCCATACTTCAGGGTTATGTTCCCTTAAACAATTTGCTTCCCGTACTAATTCCACCTCTTAATAAATTATATAAAGTTTGTTAAATTTTTTTTTTGATATCCTTATTGATCTATAAAAATTTATCTAATTGCTGGAGTTACTATTACTTAATTTAATTTCTCAAAGTTTGTACTATGCCTCTGTCCTGTTAGTGCTACATCATGCTTTGAATTTGTAAAATTGACTGCTCATTAGCCCACTGATTCAATTTTTATCCTGTTTTGAGGTTCTGTTCGCCACAATTTAGATTCCCTATGTCGTCAATCCAAATAGGTACCTTATGTACTTTTATTCATTTTGGAAATAAGTAATATCCCAAATTATTGGAATAGATCATTGACCTCCATTGTTTGAGATTCTAGATTTGGTATCTTTACCCACGTAGTGTTCTTTTTTTCCGTATTTCTTCCAATAGTCATAATGATCTACTGCTTAAGTGTCCATGTTGAAAACTATTTCTGGCTAGTTTTCCCAATTATCCCACTCAAAAAATCGCATATGCCACCCCCTGGCTCGAAAGAGTTCATGGCGAGCCTTCCAGAATAATTTCTCATTGTTAAGTTAGATTAATAATTCTAAACCTCTCCATTCATAAACAAATACTAAAGATTTCGGCTGCACTAGAATAACACATCCAGAATTTGGATTGTGCTGCCAGCCCAGTCCACCCTTGCTCTTTCATATCTCTGGCACAATATAGCCTATTAAGGCATAGGTCACATCCAGCGCTACGGAAAATGCAATAGGGATGTTAAAAAGGACAGCGGATGAGAAATTTTTTCGGGCCATCCATAATTAATTATCACGCTCTCCAAAGTGCGTTCCCATAATTGCATAAAAGAGAAGACGGACCCAATACATGGAAAAAAGGATTCCGAAACGTGCGAGTAAGGATATTCAGCTTGAGCACCCAAAAGACTCTTAGTTAACTGCGCGAGAAAGCTAGGTACAAAGGATAGGATCTCCAATAGGAAGACGCAATTAGTGATGGAAGCGTATGTGAAGACGGGCTATGTAACACATCCGCAAAGGCCTACTTCCGTGGAGAACTGAAGAGGCAGAATGCAGCAGCGAAAAGGAGCACAGGAAGGAGCGGGAATAGAAGGAAGAGGCGAGATGACGAGCGGATGACGCGGGAATGGCATCCGGGACAAACCTAGCGGATCCTAGCGATTGCCTAGCGGTATGCCTGTAGATGCAAAGCGTTTCACGCACATGCGGGAGGACTGCATTGCGTCAGCCCCGTGCGATTATAAAGGAGCAGCTCGCAAGCAGGTCACAATTCCAGAGGAAAAGACATGCTGCCAGACACATCTTCAGCAACAACCATGGAAGAAGAGGAAGCCTGTGCCTAACTCCATGCCCGCCCTGGCAAGAAGACAGGAAACCACCATCCCCCCCCTGGACATGAACTCTGCGTTCTGCTGGGGCTTCTGGCTGCTGTCGCTGCTGCTGCTGCGCTTTCTGCTGCTGGTGCTGAACTCTGGCTGGTGCTTGGTGCTTCTGACTGGTGCTGACTCTGCTTGGTCTACGCTGCTGCTGAGCGTTCCAGCTATCGGTGCTGAACTCTGCTGCTGGTTAGTTGGTGAGGTTGGGTAGCTTACTTGCTGCTTGACCTTGCTGCTTGGCTGGTGGTTGCGCTGGTTGTTGAATAAATGTAAGCGATTGGATCCGAAAGCCTTGCCTAGAATCTCAGAGCCCTGCTGTGACAGCCCCAGAAAGGCCCTGCCCAGAGGGAGAAAGAGGCATTTCCCGCTATAAGGAGAAGAAAACGGTGAAAGTGAGACAAAGAAGAGTAACTCCAAAATTGATCAAGAAGAGAGGTGGAGGATGATAAAGATTGATACGAAATGGCTGTGGGGAGAATGGAAGTACCTCTGGAAAGGGACACAAGGCTCGTATTGAGACACAAAAAAGGAATCAAAGTCTGCCGGTCACTCATGAGAGAGAGAGTAGCTCCGGAGAGCTGGCTTGAAATGTACTTCGGAGTAGTCCTGCCTGAGATTGGGGTGGTGTGGGATAGTAACATTCATTTTCTTACAATACCTCTTTTTTTTTCTGTCTTTGTTACGGGAAGCTGCTCACCCTAAAGACAAGTCTGGCCCCGGCCCTCTTTGCCGGTCAAGGCTTCAGCCGTATCGGGTAGAAATAAACTAATCGTCCATTGGGTCTAAAAGTGTGCACGCCTCTTTGTCCTATTGTGTAGAGGGTTGGTTAAATAGGTGTCCTGACGCTACTTGTGGAGCGAGCAGTCCCCCTCATCTGTTACCCTCTCTCTTTTCTAGAACAGTTCATGAGGAGTAGACAAACTACGTCCCAATCTTTTAAAACATGGCCATAGAAATCTAGCTCCTGATGTCCATTCACAAATATATTTGAGAAGTTTCACCCACACATGGAGACCCCCCCGGGGATACGCCTGCACTCCCACGTGCCAGAGCACAATGGGAGGATGCCCTTGACGCAGAGGGAGCAAGAAGAGGCCGCTGCCACCAGAGACCAACCCACCCCACCCCCAGCTTCCACCCTCCACAGAAAACAGGGCAGAGAAGCAGACCGGGGAGGGGCAGAGCCACAACTTTCCTCTTGGAGATCAGGACACCATCAAGAGCAGCGTAGATCTCCTCTTCAGCTGGTACACTTCGACATACCTCCTTCTAACAGAAAGCCTTCTCACCTACGTGAACCAGATCCAGTCATTGGAAATTGTCAGTTACGAAGGCCCAGTACAGGTGATTCAAGGGAAGAGGATCACGAGGTCTTCATACAAACTCACGCCCTCCCAAGGCCAACAGCTGAACCTTGTGCTCTGACCCTATGGTCCAGGTCTGCTGTTTCCATCACCTTTCAGGTGAATATGTCACTCCTAGTCCTCCTCTGGCCTATACCAAGGCTTTATCAATTAAGCCTCTCAACTTAACCAAGGCTACCTGTCTACCAGGAGTTCCGCCAGACATAAGGCAAGCCCTTCCCAGTCCAGGCACAGGCTACAATCGCACACCACAGGTAGCCCACGATGCCACTGATACCCACGATGCACAAGATGCCACAAGATGCCAACCAGACAACCTCACATCGGGATCGTTCTAGTCTTGTAGACCTTAGGGTACTCCTCCACATACCAACTCTCCCTTCCTCCACCTTACTCGAGCCAAGCGCTTATAGGGCCTCTAACAGTCTTTCATGCTTGCTCACTTTAGGACATTGCGACTATACCCCATGTCTTAGGAGTACCTGGAAGGGGTCTCACTCACATGACTGAGCCAGGTCTCTCTTTTGAGAGCTTCCTGCCACCACACCATCCGCCCTCTTCAGGGTGCCAAGCATCCGACCACATGTCCTACTCAGGGCCCATGCGTCACGCTGCCAATGGCTAGCACTCAGATCTCAGCACTCCAGCCACTTGCCACCTCCACAAGTGCAAACCCTGGACCTTCCACCTCCTGAGACTAATGGGGCAGCCGAACCAGGTGAGCTGGAGAAGAGCTTGCCAGGACATGGGTTGTTACCTGTTGACATTCTATCTTTTACTATGTGTGACCACCTTTTTCCTTTGGTCTTTCATCTTTCATGTTTATATCATAAGTCCTTACGGTTTGTGGTCTATTCATAAAGGTTATCTTTGCTTTCACACACTTGGTTCCCATTTTTTAACCTTAATAAAGTCCTTGATGGAAACTTATTAGAGTGCGTTTTAAAGCCTCCTTTGCCTATCATGCTGTGTGAGAATGGGTAAGTAAGCTAGTGGTGCTTGTTGTTTTTGCATTGCCTTCGGCTTATAAGTTGTCGGCAATGATGGGTAACACGTAGGCGATAGATGAAGCCTCCAGTGCAAGCATCTATGGGACTGTATGGTCCGACCCTCCCAGCTGCCACACCTATGAGCGCACTTTATATCTAATAAAGATATTAATCATCCATGTCAACACATTTCAACACAACACAGCTCTTATTAAATGCCCTGTCTATTTAGGGCCACTCAACTATACATGGCAATCAACTCCTTCTATTTCAGTGTATGAGACACCTAAAAGAAAGCATACCTATAAAGCACTCTAACCATTTCCGTCTTCATAACCACCCTGTCCAGCTTGGGGGAGTTCCACCAGTGCGTTTCAGTTATTGGTGCACTGCTTCTCCCTTCACGTGAACCTGTTGGTGGCTGGCTACATCCACGAGTGCTAATCAAAGGTAGTCCTGCCTCCGTCACCAGATCCATAGTCCCCACGCCTTGTGTTGATGTCCTCATAGCTTGGTTCGGCCAAGCACTGGGGGTATTACGGTTGCCGCAATGAGATTGTGCAGGATCAGCAAGCTTCATAGATGTTCCGTGCAACAGTCTCTGGGGCGAGCGCATGGTGGTGAGAATACCTGGAACCTATTGGCAGCTCATAAGGCGTGTCCACCATTGCCTTGCCCTGGACAGCATTAGCTGTATTGAAGATTCCCGTCCTTTCACGGAGTCCTGATGCATCTAGAAGAACTGTTAGGCTTTATGGAGGTAGGTTGCTGAGGGAGAGAGTGTGCTTTCCCCACATATGAGATAGTAAGGGCACATCTTGTGTGTCATCTGGGCGGGGTCTGGATTGGAAGCCATGATGAGTTGCATCCAAGCTCCTCCTTGAGGTCACTGGCGTTGTATACCGGGGCATCTAGTGACACCGGTTGCTGAACAACGATTGTACAGAACTATTGTCAGCATCGACAGATGGCAAAAGGATGAGCTGAAGAAGCCCTTTAGTTGATAGATGGACCCGATTGCTGGAGCTTGCCAGGCCACGTGCTCCCATCTAGCTCCAACGGGCTGGGGGGAAGTCCACTTTCTGATTACCCACTGCCCTGCACTTTCTTCCACCTTCTTCATGGAAGGGCACTTGGAGAGAGTCCTCCAGGATCTTTGATGGATGGCCGCACCACTTCTCTGACACAATGCGATGGTGTTGATGTGGCACCCTCCAGGCGTACTGCATGTTCTCGTACGTGGGTCCCTGAGCCAGGCGTGGCGCAGAGTCAGTGCCACCTCAGCCAGGGGTCAGGCTGGGCCGGAAGTTGCGATGTTTTGCTCTGGTCACCTGGGTCTCAGCCGCTCCACAAGCTTCATCAAAAATCGCTGGAAGCATTCCTCAGAAGTGCTGGAATGCCGAGGGTCCTTCGTTCCTCAGCATCTCCACCATCAGCTTGTCATTCAGTCCGTACTGCTCTCTCGCGATCCATCTCGGGCCCACACACTTCTTGCATGCCTCTCTTTCTGTTAGAACAGTGAAAGAGCTTGAGGAGGGCTCTACACTGTTGTAAATGATGGGCGCTAATCCAATAAGAAGTGGCAAGATCTATCTGGTGGAGAGACTGGCATGCTGGAAGAGCAAGAGCAAAGCAAGCTGAAGAGTCTACACACCAGGGACTGCCTTGACTGAAATTGAGTCTCCAGGTGATTTCCTCCCCTTTTTATAGGAAATAATCGGTTTTCGTAGCTGCTATGCACCTCTAGACATTCTCCAGACATCCGAAAACCGAATATGTCCCTATGAACGTTTTTTCCATTTTAATGTTTATTCGCGAGCTTATCTTGCTAATCCTTTCTAGTGTCTGTGCTCTAACGACGCGCGGACATTTCCGCGTCAGTTTCGCTCCTCCCTCTTCCTTTATTGCGGAGTGGATCAGTTGCGGCATGCACAGCGGATGCCGAGCAGCATACAGCGGGCGTGTCAAGATGTAGAACATTTGTTCCCGATGTGTCAGATGAGAACGGACGCGCGGAAGTTTGTCCGTGTCAAAAGTGTTTGTGCAGCCTCAAAAGCTTTTGAGTTGAGCAAATCTTAAGTTAACGGGATCTGGATCGGATAGAACGTGAACCACGGCACGCAGTGAGTACAGGAATGGATTGCATTGTGTTAACCAGCGATGCAAGCGTTTTCTTGTTTTAAATCCTCTTTCCATCGGTTGGTGCAGAGTGACAGTGGCTTTAGATTTATTCTGGTTTTTTCCCTTTGCCTAAAATATTTCAGTTATTATATTTAAATCTTTCAAAAAACTTTGTGACTTTAAATTAGAATCGGTGCTGGACATATTATGTAGCAAACACTCTTCCTCAAACCTAATAGTGTGAAGTTGACAGGCTTTGCCCCATTTTTCTAACACTTCCCTCTACCAGTGTGTATTAATTTATCATGTATTAATTTTCTAAGTGCTTATTATGTTGCTGCAACCAAATATCTAACCTTTCTTTCATTCACTATGTAATTCCATATAATTTTTCTAGTCTAATTTTCTGTTTATCTGTTAAATTTTTGGTCATAATACATTTTCTCCTGTTAATTTTAGTCCGCTGTGCCCAAATAATGTTCAACATTCATCAAATTTTTGTCCCTCTATGTGTTTTCAATTGAAAATAAAATCATGATCATCCGCAAAAAGCTGCAAATTTATATTCTCTTCTTAACCTTTAATCCTTTATCGTCTGGTTATCGTCAATTCAATGTTAAAATGTTTCTATTGATAATATGAAGAGGCAGGGTGTAGAGTGGGCAGCCCTGTCTGACTCCTTTTTTCTATTTTATTTGGCGGTATATCCCCTTTATTATAATCATGTTCGCCCTGTTCCTCTGTTCCATAATGGTGTTTATCGTTAATAATTATTTTCAAATTTGGTGCCTCCATATCTCTTATATTATAAATTTTTTGAAATTAAAATTGCCTAATTAACTTTCGAAGGGCTTCTCTTATCTTAAAAACATAAGTGCAATTTGTTTTTGTTTCAGGGTGGGCTCCATAAAATTCAAAACTCTAATACATATTCCTAAATTATTCCTGTTTTTGTCTGTGTCAGGGAAGGAATCCATTTGTTCTTCATGGTATATCTCATATTTAACATTCTTTTAGGTCTACTCGCTATGTAGAAGATAAATATTTTTAATCAGTATAAGCAGAAAAATTGGCCTATATAGATATGATATATCGGGTAAACCGAATACCATCACCATTCTGGATCAGCGAAAATCAAGGCCCCTTCTCATGAAAATCATATCATCGCTGGCTGCACAATAATACATCATTTAAAAATTCCCACCATAAGAGGATCCTATTTGTTCTGCTTGATACAGCCTCCCCTGGGATCTGCCATCGGTCCCCAGGGATTAGTTGTATTTTTCTGGTTCCTATTGCTGATTTCGAATTCGAATCAATAGCATGTCTTTTTTAACTAATTTCTTCCAGTTCTTCCCCAGTTCCTTTATCCTTTATTTATCCTAAATAGTTTCTTATCCATTTTCATTAAACTTCTCCATTTTTATTACTTCTTCAAAATATTATGCAATTTATTTTTCTTCTAATCCTCTGTTGTATACCCCCTTCCTCAATATAGCTTGATAAATCAACTCTTTTATTTCCTTTTGATCTATATATAGCCACCTCCCTGCTTATTGGCATGCTTCTAAATAAGTTTGCCGGTTGTATTCAGCATTAGTAATCTCATCTCTTGTTCAAGTCAATTCAATTTATGTTTAGTTATGTTATCTGATTTGCAATTCATGAATCCTTCTTTGGGTACTTGTTTGAATTTCTTAATTCATAAAATTCCTGGGCCTTTCCATAGCATCTTTTGATTTTCCTCTCTCTCGTCCCAAGAAACTAAACATCCCCTCGAGATTAGCCATTAAATACAATTCTTTTCTGAATAAGTGTAGTAAGATGCTAAAATATATTACTCATCTTTGTTCTCTAACTCTTCCTTGGTATTATGTTTGAAGAACCATAGACTCTTTTGCCTTTTAATACGGATTTGATCTCATCTGCTTCGGACATCCCTTATGAAATTCCCAACTCTCCTTACTCGCAAAAATTTTAATGGACTTCTCTTGGCATTTTAGGATTATCCGCATTTATATAGTGCACTGAACCTAATAAGATCATGCTATCAAACTTGGCTCAAGATCGTCATTCTTTAGCCTTTCCATATGCCGCCAAGATTCCTGCCATTATGTGTTTCAGGTCATTCTTGTTGATTCCACGTATATCTTTGGAATCCTCTAACGTCATGCTGCAGCCCTTATTCCATCTTACTAGGTAACCAGTGAGGCCTCGTTACTTACTCAATTTCTTAAATCTTATCACCTTTTCTAACTCTTTTCAAGTCATTCTGTCCTTTTCCTCTACCTCTTTTATTGTTCCTTTCATTTTCGTCAAGCTGCTGTAATAATCCAGCTTTGGTCCTCTACTTTGGAATGATAATCTGCTTTGATTTACCCATCTTCCTCTCTTTTAATCATTTTCATCTGCTCTCGTCTCTATTATGATTTTTCATCATTGTTTCTTCGCTTCTGACTCATTGAATTTACCGGTTAACAGTAAGGCAGAATTGATTTGGATATTGGCATTTGGAGATTTAGCATTGTTTCTCCATTGGTAATTTTCTTCAATGGTTTTTTGTGCCACGGTGGAAGCTTTTGCCACATTCTGTTAACACTGGGGCCTTTTTCCATTTCTGTTGTTAGTTGTAGGGAAGTATTTCTTTCAATTGTTTCGTTGTTGTAAATATTATAATATTATTCTCCAAAATTAACTATTCAGTAATAGAATCTCTATATAGGACGACCGATACTCTAATACTTAATCTATCATCTGTCCTGAGATATCCTGTACCTTTACCAGTTTACTGAGTATAAGTCTATTGATAAAAATATTATCACATGTTAATTATTTTTTAAATCCAAATCTAATCCACTATATATTGTAAGTGCCCAATGCTCACTCTCTAACAAACTTCACATAAAAAAAAAGTATATAAATATACCGAAATCCAAAACTAATTAAATATTATAAATAAAAATGTTATTATCTAAACTTTATTCTAAATAGTTTCGTGAAACCAAACAGATATACATTCGTCCCCAATGGAATGAATTATAAATATTAAGTGGTGCATGTCGCACCCAATGATATTTAATAATATCATTGAAATACTTTTAATAACTAAGCTTATTAAATTTGAAATACTTAAATGTTCTACTATTCTCTCCTAATATGCTATCAAAGTATAAACTATCACTATTATAATTAAATCCAATTGTCACAGTTAATTCAATTAATTTTACAATCAGTTACAACAATCAATTTTCCTTTCCCCAGTAATATCATATTTATATAACTATAAAGAGAGATTCAAAAAGGAGAGATAGTTTACATCATACGCCGAGGGTGAGGAGAATAAAAGAAAAAAATTAGATGGAGATATATACAGGAAAAAGGTAATACGGGGGAAAAGGAGTTTGAACAAATTTTCTGTCCTAAAGTTTAAGAGCTTACACTCCAATGCATACGAAGTGGGGGATAAGATAATGATGCGAGTAAGACTGAATATACATGGTACTCCATCACAATCAAGACTCCACTTTCACTTTTCATCTAGCATTCCAGTTCAATTTCCTGATTTTCTTCAAATGGGAGATTCACCTCCTCAGTTTAAATCAGTACACAACCTGAAGTGCAGTATGTAAGTTTATTATCAGTTATATTGTTACACATAACTTCAGGGATTTCTCTACAGTATCACCGTGTGGCGCCGGGCACGTCTCTATTTCCCGCCGCTCTGACTTCTTCCCATCTCCAATTTAATAAGCTGTCAAGTATTAAAAAAAATCAAAATATAGATAGTCCAATCCCCCACACCTTCCAGTTCCACCTCCACCGTAGAATCCTTTCTATTAATATCGTGTGGTATATTCCCAACTTGTGTAAGCTCTCTTTTACTCGTTATTTACCTCTATCATCTCTTCTGCGCAAACCCTTCATTTTCACTTGCCTCGTTTTGCTTTTGCCTGCTTTTTTTAGGGGCTCCGGCAAGACACTTGTAGCAGCCTTAATAAAAAGTCTCCTAGCATTCCATCATTCCGTCTCTGCGCTAATTTTCTCCCACATCTTCACCGATGATCACACAACTGTTACTCACTTGTTTCTTTACATCAAACTGGCAGTCCCGACTTTCAGAGCCACCATTAATAGTGGCTGTTTCTCTGCTCTGTTGGGCTCGGAGGGCTCCCTCTTCACTGCAGGGGGTTTGCCTTCCCCACACTGCAGCTGGAGTCTTCCCCACACTCTCTGTGACGCATGCACCCTCAAAGGATCATACCAACCACAAAAAGAATTAACTGAAATGACGGACGGGTTTCTGCACCTCTGTTCATCTTTGCCTTACCACTGGAAGTCCTACACTCTCCTGCTTTAATTCTTTAATTAAAGATTTTTTTCTTATGATCCACAGGAACAAATCTTATAGAGTCGATGACTCATAATGAACAATGTTTCTTATGTAGAACAATGTTTCTTATGTGTGGTCCTAGGATCCTTGGGGGGCTCACAAGACCTTTTCAGGGGGTGGGTATTTAAAATTAATTATTTGCTGATATTGAACATATTTGATTTTTTTTTAAATGACACTAATATTTAATAAAAATTGTTAAAAACATAAGGGTTTTCTGCTTTTAAAATTGATGTTGATATTTAATGGGTTTAATTCAATAAATGAATCATCTATGAACACATCAATTTTAATTTTTAATATGTGAAATAGTGATAAATATAAACCATAAAAACAAAAACTCTTTTGGAATCATCCATCATTTTTTTAAAATGGGAAAGGGCAAAAAGGTTTGGAAATAGTATTGTTGAATATGATATGGTATCAATGTTCTTCTCCCTTGCACTGGTCCAAGCCATTCACACTTCGGTTATTTTTCCAACAATTCATCTGTCATGTCAAAACATAACATTCTTGACAAGAATGGCATTCCATAAACATCTCAAGCAGACACCCAGCTGATAAAATGAAGCATAGGGGTCTTCAATTTCTGACTACCTTGTCTTGATATACAACAGAACTGTAAACTAGTTAAGCCAGACTTCTTGACTCTTCCAACAAAGAGAGGAATTGGTTCAATAAGTCAATAACCTTGAAATATCTATAACTCATTTTGTATTTATAAAAACTTTGGTAGAGGGACATGGATAAACCAGGGATGATCAAACTGCTTGTAGGGCAAAAACTTCTGATGTACATTTAACATGAAAATCAGTCATCCCAACTCAGGAGACCCATCCCCACCAATTTCTCATTTTTAGTCCAGATGCTTTCTTATGCTTAGAAATACCTCTGATGTCTGTAAGAACAAGCAGCGAAGAAGGGACAATTTTAAAAAAACTTGTCAGGAGATAAGTTTAGTATCAGCCACCTTGCTCTCTGGGCCTATTTTGGTTCTCAGGTAGTTTGCATCTCATTGCTTTCAGATATTTTAGATTTGAATAACATAATTAAGCCTCTGAGGTCTGCTACCTCCAGAAGTTGAAAATTAAGCGATACACACATTTTTTTAAAGACAAATTTTTCACTATTTATGCAAGTGGGAACATCTAATGCTCTGGACATGTAAGGATCAAATCTGGCACACGTAACTGTGACCTGCTGCTGGATGAGGCAAATCAAATTAATTCTACTGCTCTGCATTTGGTTTGAAATAACTTTTCTTGGTTAGCAGTTGTAGTAAGTAATAAATGTGCCTTCTCAGTCCATTTTTTTACAATTTTTTTTCTGTTGTCTATCAATATGCAGTTATCATGGTGCAGTGGTTAAAATTCAGTACTGCAGGCTAGTTCTGCTGACTACTTGCTGCCTGCAATTTGGCAGTTCGAATCTCACCAGGCTCAAGGTTGACTCAGCTTTCCATCCTTCCAAAGTGGGTAAAATGAAGACCCAGATTGTTGGGGGCAATAGGCTGACTCTGCAAACTGCTTAGAGAGGGCTGGAAAGCACTGTGAAGGGGTATATAAGTCTAAGTGCTATGGCTATTGCTCAGTAATCTGTGGCTTTATGTACAATTAATGTACAAAATTAATGCTGAAATGTGGGATACCCTGAGCCCAGGTTTACAATGTTTATGGCTCAGGTTTACAATGAGTTGAACTTCATTGGCCATCCCTTCAGACCCATCATGGGATGATGTATGGGAGAATGGGATTTGGTTTGTCAGAATGTAGCCAGAATGAGGAAGTACGTATAGTAAAAATTAGCGTGTGTGATCCACTTCAAATTAAAAATGCAAGATTGAAAGATAGCAAAGATTGATTTGAATGTGAGATTCAAGAGTTAAATGCAACAACATTCTGTTTGTACTGACTGAAGATTTGATGCATGAGTCAAACCTAGATAATAGTGAAAAGCATCAAACATGCACAGCTTCTTTTTTAATGCACAATGAATCAATATAGCAGAGAGAGCAGAGAGTTCAGAGGACATCAACCCTGCAAAGGTTCTTGGATACCTTCAAGCATTCACTCTTATATATTTTTGAAATGTTCCCTCTGTAGCTTTTTTGAGATAGTAAGGAGGAGAAAAGAACACCAGAGCAGCCTTCAGACTGTTCAGCCAACAGTAAACCTTTGCTGAATGTGTACAGAAAATGTGTTCTGACATAAAAAATAAATTTAAAAAAATCTGAAGATCAATAAGTTTACATTTTCCAACAACTTGCTTTTATAGGCTGGCAGGATTAGTGTTATCACTTATTGACAAGGCTAGCATTCTCTGGAAATTACACTTGGGTTATTTCTGCATTTTGTTGGTTGACGTTTGAAAGACACAGTCCATATAATAAACAATTATCCAGTAATTAGCACACTATATCAGAACTTTTCATGTAATGAGTTCTTCTTCACTCCATACAAAAGAAGTCAGAAACAGACAAATAGCAAAAATGTATTTGTTTTCATCATTTTATTTTTTTTATAAAAGGATTGTAAATGAAAACAGAATGAAAAATGGAATCATAATTGATTGGTGGCCATATTTGTAAATTCAAAATAAATATAAAAAAGATTTTAAAAATTTTGATTTTGACAAAGGGTAGAACCAATGAGATAAAATATTAATGGGACTGGAACAAAAACTTATAACTAAAATACACAAATATTTATTAGATTTCAAAATGGAAGAGGAAACAGTCAAAGGCACAATAATTGCATGGGCACAGAATTTTGGATACACTATAGAATTAGAGGAATGGGAGAATAATATCCGCAGCTACCAAGAAATATTACAAAATGTTTATAGATGGTATTTACCATATGAGTACAATATCTGGAGATGTAAAAAAAAATGACAGTACATTTATCACATGTGGTAGTTATACTCCCCGAGACCAGGACGTATTGATCCAAATCAAATTGGTTCAAGAGATCACTGGGTATCAGACTGAGCTTAGACTGAACATTCCTCTTAGAATCATCAAAGATAGATTACTGAAAGAATAAAAATTTTATTGTTACATTACAAAGCTGCCAAAATAGCCTTTGCAGCAGATAGGAAAACCCAAATACATCCTAATGAACGAACTAATAATACATAAAAGCAACGGAAAGTGCTTGAGGATGAACAATGTGCTTAACAATGAATTGGAAAGAAAGAAGATGGCCTCTCGAATTCTTCTTTAATACTGGAACAATTGGTCATCAACATGCGTTAACAACAGAACTAAGGAAACGGGACATAATAACGCTAACTGAGAAATAATCCTTTAAGAAGTATAATATAACCAGTAAAACAAAATTTTGTAAATTATATAAAGATATAAGAATAGTAATCATAGTTAAAGCTATTATTTAATATTAGACAAATGTAATATAATGTATTATGACATTCAAACCAAAAATCTGTACAGATGCCAAGAATGCTGTTGATACCATGATGTTTTTACAATGTAATAAAAGAAACTCAATAAAAATATATTAAAAAAAAGAAAAAAGAAATGACAATGAAATGGGTGATAGTTATCTGAAGAGCTACTGAATTATCTGAAAGTTGCTGAATTATTTGAAGAGTTACTAATAGGCTGGATATATAGACTGATACAGATGTGAAAATACAGACCCCTCACATCCTGGACATAATCTGTTTCAACTCCTACCCTCAAAACAATGCTATAGAGCATTGCACACCAGAACAACTAGACACAAGGACAGTTTTTCCCCAAATGCCATCACTCTGCTGAACAAATAATTCCTTCAACACTGTCCAACTATTTACAAAGTCTGCACTACTATTATTATTAATCTTCTCATCACTCCTTATCACTCATCCTATCCCACTTGTGACTGTATGACTGTAACTTTGTCGCTTGTATCCTTACAATTTATATTGACTGTTTCCTAGTATGATTTGATTGCTTATTGTACCCTATGACNTGTGTGTCCAATCACACTTGGCCAATAAAGAATTCTATTCTATTCTATTCTGTTCTGTTCTGTTCTGTTCTATTCTATTCTATCATCTTACTTTACCTTATCTTACCTTACCTTATATGTAAAACAGATATATTTAAAGTTAAGGAAGAATAAGGATAAAGGAGCAGGGATTTGGGAAAAGCAGAGAACCAGTAGGAATAAGAAACCATATCAAGAATAACATAATAAATTGTATGACTCATAGGGTCACCCATCTCGTAACAGTGACTGTGTTGTCATAGAAGAATTAGAACACATACACAACAATAATCCACAATGAATCAATAGCAGCAAAACTTATTAATTTTTTGGTTCAAATGTCTAAAGCAACAGCAGCTCTAAGAAGGTTAATAGTTGAGGCCATCTGAATCTCTTAGGGGGGGAGAATACTGTTCTACAAGGCAGCCACTGACACAGAGAAAGCACCACTCAGAGATTCAATAAAACGATGCTGTTTGATGGGATGTGGTCCCTTTCCTAAATTAGGTGGGCAGAGCAGAGACAATGGGAAAAAAGCACATATTCTTTCTCCTTTCTTTCCCTGTAAATGAAACTGAGTGAGTAAATTACAGCAGGATACTAGAATAGCAAAGCAGCACTCCTCCGTATGCATTTATAGGCAGAATTTGGAATTATCAAACTCATCGGCTGGGTTGTAGTTTTCAGTATCAAACAATCCAAAGCAATATTCCACACCTCCTCCTGCTAACACACTCACCAGCTTTGAGGGGAAGCTGCACTGTTTGTGACTCTGGATTTATTTATTTATTTTTACCAGTGTTTTTTATTCTTTTGGGAAACTTTCAGATTTCCCTATGTCATATGACTTAACTTTTGTATTTTCTCTCTCTTTGAGAAAGTATTGAGTAAGTTCTTTGGACCTGAAACTCATGGGTTAATCCTTGTTTTACCACATCCAACTGCTATGAAAAGTTCAAAGGGGCTGAAGCCAATGGAGGTTTGGAGTATTTCTGTACATGCAAAAAAGTACATATAGAAGGCCAACATCCCAATAATTAGATTGTCCTCTTCATGCTTTTTGAATGGTTTGAGATATTTGTTTGCGATTTGTTCAGGTTTCTGAAATACCCAAGTCTGCACATAAATATTTCAGCAATGCAGACTGAAGATCTAAGCTAAAACCCTGTCACACTGCACCATGATGCAAAGAGGATGTAAAACGGACAAAACAGCTTGCCATCTGTTGGTTAACGCAATGTATCCGTTCTGTACTCACTGCCTCCGTTTTGCTTCCTCTCTATCCGTACAGCATCGTCTATTCACATTTCATCCACTCAGGAAGTTTTGAGCTGCTCAAAACTTTTGCGCGGAATAGTATCCAATTCATTCCTTTTGCATCGTAGGCATCTGCTAGCATCGTTCTGCATCGGTTACGCATCAGCTATATCCGCTAGCATCCGCTGCGCATCCGACAACTCGCATCCGCTCGGATGCAGGGAGAAGTGGAACAGACCGCAGACGGATGCAGAACGATGCAGAACGATGCCTAAGAGAAACAAGCATTAAAATGGAAAAAACGTTCGCAGAGGGACCTATCTCAGATATTAAAGATGTCTAGAGAATGCCAGAGGATGCCTAGAGGATGCTAGAGGAGTGCAAAGGGAACCTAGGGGAAAACCTATACTGCCTATAAAAAGGTGAGCAACTCGTCTGCATCTCACTTTCAGACATCAAGCCCAGCTGTGCAGACCTCTGCTGCTTCATCTGATCTTCCTCCTTCGACAGCTCCAGTCATGTCAACGTGGATCGTAACACAGTCTTTTTGGCAGCCACATCCTTCGCAACTAGTGCGAAGCCATCTACAGGCTCTGGAACTCTACTACGGGAAGAAAAAGAGCAGCCAAGAAGGGTCTGGTCCGAAGATGATCGGGAGAACAGCAGAGTACGGACTGTAACAACAAGCTGATGGTGGAGCTCAGGAGCGAGACTCTTGTGCTTCCAGAACTTCACTGAGGATACCTCTCCAGCCATGTTTGACAAAAGTTGTACAGCGGCTGACACCAGGTTGACCAAGGCAAACACCAACTTCCAGCCCAGCCTGGAACCTGGGCTCAAGGTGGCACTCACTCTGCACACCATGGCCTCAGGCCACCTACAGGAGCATGCAGTATGGCTGGAGGGTGCCACACAACATCTTCAGCATTGTGGTCAGAGGGTGTGCAGGCCATCATCGAAGAATACTGGAGGAGCTCTCCCAGTGCCCTTCCACTGAAGAAGGACAGAAAAGTTGCAGAGCAGTGGTATCAGAGGTGGAATTCCCCACACCATTGGGCCATAGATGGGAAACACGTGGCCTGCAAAGCGCCAGCCAAGTCGGGGTCCACTTATTTCAATTACAAGGGCTTCTTCAGCATCATCCTCTTTGCATGGTCGATGCTGACTACAAGTTCATGTACATCGATGCTTCAGGAACGCCTCCATCTTCAGATGCCCAGGTATACAACGCAGTGACCTCAAGGAGGGCTGGAATGCAACCTCATCGTGGGCTTCCAGATCCAGACCCCCTGCAACGAACGCAAGATGTGCCCTACTTCATCGTGGGGATGACGCCTTCCCCTCAGAACCTACCTCTGAAGCCCTACACTTCCAGACTGCCTCACCGCGTGAAGAGGGATTTCAACAAACAGGCTGTCAGGCAAGGCGGTGGTGGAGAACGCCTTTGTGCATCCTGGCCAACAGGTTCAGGTACTTCTCACCACCATGCAGCATCGCCAAGACCGTTGAAGAGGATCGTGGAAGCTTGCTGCATCCTGCACAATCTCATGCGCACCCGCTACCCAGTCTTGCAGAAATAGCTCGTGACCCCAACAAGGCAATGGGACATGGAGCCTGGGGAATGGAGGCAAGGGCGAAACCTGATAGACACTCGTGATGTGCAAGGCCCCAACAGAGCTTCACATGAAGGGAAGAAGCAGCGCAACCTCCTGAGACACTGGTGCAACTCCCCAGCTTGGACAGTGAGTGGCAAGAAAGGATGATAGATGATTAATGGATGCTTCCTTCAGCCTGTCTCATCACCCTGATGAGATTGGGCCATGTATGTTGAGTGGCCCTACAATGATCAGGGCATTTAATAAAGAGTTGTGTTGTGTTGACATTGTGATGATTATTACATTGTTTATTGATAATAAAGGGCCATAGGTGTGCACCGGGGAGGTAGACATACAGTCCCACTATGCTTGCACTGGAGGTTTATCTATTCCCCACAGCTATTACCCATCCAATAGGTCTCCTGCTTCATTCACAGGCATCCCTGCCCCCCACTGCTATCTTAACCCATCCACAAGCATGCAAAGGCTTAAAACAGTTCAAAAATTTTCCAACAAGACTTTGATTAAAAAAAATTATGAGCAAGTGTGTGAAGCAAAGAAGACTTTATTGAACAACAAGCTGTAAAAGAAAAATGACCCAGTCAAGTGTCCAAATAAAGTCCACAGGTAGCGCAGCCAGCCAGTCTCTGGCACTCCCTATGGTCATCGAGGTGTGCCCAGTCTCAGGGGTGAAGGTCCAGGTGCTGAGGTGTGGTGCTGCTGCAGTGCTGGTCTGAGCACCACTGGGGTTGCCTGGCCCCGAGAGGACAACTAGGTGACGGTGTGTTGAGAAGCTCTCGACAGCTGGCTCAGACCGTGATGCTGAGAGTCCTCCTCCATGCGTGGGGTTGTCAGCCCCAGTACTGATGAGAGATGTACTGAGGCCGGCTTGGCTGTGGGGTGGAGGAAGGAGTAGTGTAAGTGGGGCTGTCTGGTCTGCAGCTGGTGTAGGACTGGCATGGGTGGCATCGGGGTGTGGGTGGCATTGCTGTTGTCCGGTGGCACTCTGGCGTGGCTGGCATCGGTGGCATCAGTGGAACCGTGGTGGCAATGTGTGTCGTTCTGATATACTCTGTGCCTGGACTGGGAAGGGCTTGCTGCTTGCTTGCTGGACCTCCTGGTACCGTAGCCCCTGTTAGGTGGGGCCTGTGGGAAGCTTGAATGGGAGGGACATCACCTGGGGTGGAGGAGACACTGGATTGGGTGGGAGCAGTTCCTCTGGTCTGGAGGTTTGAAGCAGCTCCGTATCTGTCCTTCACCACCTGTACTGGGGATGGGCCGCCATGTCCCTGAGGGCCTGGTGTGACATAGGTGAGGAAGGGCTTGTGGTTGGAGAATGAGCATGTGGGACCAGCTGAGAGAGGAGATCTATGCTGGTGCGGATGGTGTCCTGATCTCTGTGCTCTGCCCCTCCTGCTGTCTGGCTTCTCCTTTCTGTGGAGGTGAGCTGGGGGAGGGTGATGCGGAGTATGGCTTGTGGTGGACGCGATGTCTCCTTTCTCTCCACCGACCAGGGAGTCCTCTCACGTGCTCCCACAAGTTACAACACCTGTCACGGGTTTTCCACCTGGCACGTCTCCACAGAAACTTGCCTGGAGACAGGAGCTGAACTCTCGGCTGGAGGAAGGACTGGTCTCAGCAGGCTGCCAGAGAGAGAGGAGAAGAGGGGCTCTGGTGGTCCGGTGGCGATCTCACCATCCAGAAAGCTGCACCTGGCCATGACATAGGTCTCTCTGTCCGTCTCAGCTTAACTGTGGTGGCGATTTCTTCAGTGCAGCTTCCGTCCCAGGTGTGCATGTACTCCACAGCCGAGGAGCACATCCGATGTGTAGCCAACTTTCTGCTTCTCTCCAAGCAGCCTGCTTCCTTTTGGTGTCCCTGTACAGCCGGTGTCCTTCTCGCACAGATAGTCTTCTCTCTCAGCCACTCCAGCACCTCATCCTCGTGTTCCTCCTCAATAAAGTGCTGCCTCCTTTCCCGTTGTCGCATACACCCTCTCCTCCTTTGGGCAGGACAGATGGGCCCTCATCAGAGGGGCTCCCAGTAGTAGGGGCTGCTCCTCCACACACCAGCAGCACCAGCACCAGCAGGATCATCATCATCATCACCAGCAGGATCATAATCATCATCAGCAGCAGCAGGATCAGTAGCAGCAGCAGGATCCAGCAGGAGCAGCAAGCATAAGCAGCAGGATCAGCAGCAGCAGCACACCAGCACAGACCAGCACAGCAGCCGAGCAGGACCAAGGAGCACGAGCAGACAGGAGCACAAGCAGGACCAGGAGCACGAGCAGGATGAGCAAGACCAGGACATGAGCAGTACGAGCAGTATGAGCAAGTCCAGGAGCACGAGCAGGATGAGCAGGACAGCAAGAGCTTCCAAGAGTACGCAGCAGCAGAAGCACACTGGCAGGAGCAGCTTCAGCAGAGTACGCAGCAGAAGCACACCGCCAGGAGCAGCTTCAGCAGAAGCTCCAGCACCAGAAGAGCGAGCCCGAGCAGCAGAAGCCCAGCAGAAGCAGAGTCAGGACAGGGGCGGAGGGTGGCCCTGTCCTCTTGCCAGGGATGGCGGCAGGTTGCTGAGCTTTCGCTTCTTCCCCATGGGTTGTGGGGTTGCTGGCTGGCAGGGAGTCTGGCAGGCACCAAGGCTGGCAGGAAGCTGGCACCAAGGCTTGCAGGAAGCCTGGCAGGAAGCCTGGCAAGAAGCCTGGCAGGAAGGCTGGCCGGAAGCCTGGCAGGAAGGCAGGCAGGCAGGCAGGCACCAAGGCTGCAGGCAGACTGACTGGCAGGGAGGCTGGAAGGCAGGCTGGCAGCAAGGCTGGCAGCAAGGCTGGCAGGCAGGCAGAGAGCAAGGCTGGCAGGGAGGCTGGCCAGGAGGCTTGGAGGCAGGCTGGCAGGAAAGGCTGGCAGCAAGGCTTGCAGGCAGGCATGCAGGCAGGGCAGGCAAGGACTCGATGTATCCGACAGCAGGTCTTTCTTCCAAATGCTGGCCACGTTCGAGCTGCTTCCCTTTATATCCGTGTGGCTTACGCAATGCATCCCCCCCCGATGCGCAATTAACGCTCGCATCCATTCGGCTTCCGCTGTGCATCCGCTAGGCTTCCGCTTTGCATCCGCTTCATCCGCTGTGCATCTGCTCTGCATCCACTTAATCTGTTCCGTCCGCTTTGCTGTGAGTCCCCGGAAGCCTAGCGGATTGCCATCCGCTCTCATCGCATTCCATCCCTGGGCTTCCGTTCGCATCCGCTTTCCATCCGCTCTGTGTCCTCCCGCCGTCCGTTCCTTCTGTGTTATCCGCTCCGGTTATGCAAATTTTTGGCCCCTTTTGAGAGCGGATAACAATGGATGGAACATTTTGCTCGTCCGTTGTGTCCTTTTTACTTACGTTTTGCATCTGACAGGGCCTTAAGGCTTGAACTGTCAGAATCTCTAGGTTTCCTCATCCTATTGAATAGCTTCATTGGTTGTTTGAACCTACTCTTGCAGTTACTACACACAGAGGTATTGCATTTGTTCCTAGTTATATAGAACAAAAAATATATTGGTTTCCTTTTGCAAATTTTGTCAAGGGACCAGTTTTATCTCTGGAAATTATAAAAAAGGGAATAGGTATCAGTTGCACCTTTCCCATGGCAGCCTTGTCATGTTTTCTCCACATTCTGGGGCAACCCTACTCCAAGGAATGACCTTAAGTTTCAACAGTTTTTTTTCTTGTCCACATGGTCTGCTAAAGTGTTTTCAGGTGCAAGTTTCAGTACCTTATCTCTGCACTCTGAAGGATTATTTCGAAGAACATCTTCATCTTTATGAGACTACCTTCCAGAAACATTGAGATTTAATGGGAAGGTAAAATTGCTGAGAACTGTCCTTTTTTGCTTGAGTCATAATTGTAACTCCAGCTTTTTCTTCTTCCTGTTGGAGTTGAGTTATAATATCATTTGTTGGTATCATCGTCAGGGGTGGGATTCAAATTTATTAACATGTGGGCATGGGCATGGCTTAGTTATTGGGCATGGCTTAGTTGTTGGGCGTGGCTTGGTGGTCATGTGACTGGGTGGACTTGGCTTGGTGGTCATGTTATTGGCTCGGCGTGACCAACTCAGTATCACTCACATTGAGGCACACATCTCCTCACCTGGCCTCTCATGACTGTGGGGATGCTGTAACAGTCGTAAGTGTGAAAAATGGTCATAAGTCACTTTTTTCAGTGCCATTGTAACTTTGAATGGTCACTCCACACAAGCAAAGTACCAGAAAAGGAAGGGAAAAAAACTTCAGAGAACTTCTTGAGACAGGAAGTCTATTCCTGCCAAGAATGTAATAAGGGTTAATGGAGAGGCAGTTTCTGTAAGCAACACCAGAATGTTTCCTTCCTGCCTTCCTTACAGGATTAGGCCACTAATTTCTTCTAACAATCGGTTCTCCAAACTGCTTAGAATGTTACCAGTTGTCTATGCATTGGTGTATCTGTTCTAATAATTACATATTATTACAAATTCAATCATGGTGTTCTACTTCTGACTTATGCTTTGGATCTAGGCTTCATCTAATGGGATCTTTCTAGCTTGCATCCGAAACACTAGTGATAACTTCCAGGTCCACTCTGCTTTTCTGATTAACTGTAGTCTGCTAAAGTTATCCCACTCCCATCTTCTTCCTGCCCATTGACTTCAATGGATTTCATTCCCATTCCTCTTCAGGAACTGTGCAGGAGAGTTAAGATCATGGCTTTTGACATTTTTTATGGAGGAATCTTTAACTTATTATCCTGTTTTATTGCAAACATTCATCTATTTCACTATCTCCTTCTCCCTGAAATTTCTCTGGGTCATTTTCTTTAAGATGTTTTTCTTCCTGAGCATTTGTTGTTGTTGTTGTTTTTATCATGTCTAGCTTTGTAGACAGTTTGCACGATTTTGCTGTACTCGCATATTAAATGTGAAACAGTTTCAACTTTGTCATTGCAAAGTTGGCAGTAGATTTTTGTATCTTCTCTTTCATCATCATCATCTTTATTATTATTGTTGTTGCTGTTGTTGTTACTGTTATTGTTGTTGTTATTATTAATCTTGGCATATTGGTATAAAACCCTTATGTTTATTTTGGCCTGAAATATATTTGTCCTTTTCTTAATTTCTTATTCAAACCTTTCAAATTTGCCATCCTTTTATATTATATATATATATCCAACACATTTATATTATATATATGGTCAAATGAATGCTGTATAATTAATTTTCTTTCAAGTCAGACTTCACTCCTGATGACTTCATGATTATGTCCCTGTAGTTTTCTTGGCAACAGTGGTTTGTCATTGCCTTGAGGACTTTTTTTTTTCTAACTTCCTGGACTTGCTTATATCCCCCATTTTTCCTGGTGATCTCCCATCCATGAACTAATTAGCACTTTGGGCTATTAAGAAAGGCTGAGTCTGTTTCCTGCTTTTTAGGAGCATGTTTCTCTATTTCTCATCTAGAGAAATATAATTTTCTGCCTTTTTAATATTTCTCAAAATATTTCATTCTTATGGGGGAGGGTTCTAAGAGGCAACTGGACTTTCTGGGTTTCTAGAAAGTCCAGTTGCCTCTTGAAAAAGCACCTTTGGGAGAAGAGCCTCTTTCATTGCTTTAGAGTGGCCAAGGAACATGATTGCTCATTGATAGTAAGGGGAAAAAAAGAGGTAGGGGTTTGGATCCTTGAATTCATTTTAGTTTTCTCTCATGATAATAAGGCTTAATAACATGGTATCAGGCTTGAAGTTTATTTAGATATCTGTGGCATGAACTAATTTTATTGTGATCCACAAGCTTGGCAGAGCAGAGAACCTGGGTCCCTATATACTTTTGTCTCTTTAGCTCAGCATTTTGTAGCCCAAGGGTGCCCACCCACTTTCTGGAGAGCTTAAATGACTTCTCTGCTAAAGCATTTCACTTTATGAGCAAGAGTTGGCTGCTGATAGTTGTTGTTGCATTTTAACTATTTTAATTCCTCAAGGTGCTCTGGCACCCTGCCTGATTTGTAACTCTGGGTTGCAGATGAAAAGGAAGGTATTCAGACAGAATGGTTTAGGTTTCCATGATGGCTGTGGCTATCATTGATCTTCAGTGTGTATTCCCCCATTTCTAATCTAATGATTGGTATTCAGGGCAGCTTTTTGCAAGCAAAGAAGCTTTTTGTATTTTTGTACAGGTAATCCTTGACTTACAGCAGTTCATTTAGTGATCATTCAAAGTTACAATGGCACTGAAAAAAGTGACTTATGACCATTTTTCACACTTACGATCATTGCAACATCCCCATGGTCATGAGAGGCCAGGCGAGGTGAAGCAGCCCTTGATGTGAGTGATGCCCCCCCCAGTCACATGACCACCCAGCCACACCTACCCAGCTGGTCATCAGGGCAGACAACCAGTTGTTAAATTATTTGAATCCCATCACTGTCTTATCCCCCTCTACCTCTTAGAGACACCCAACTTTACATGAGATATTGAGTTTTGACTTTTTGTCTTGGTTTTTGGGTCCAGTTGAGTGGAGTCCCCTTTTGGTTGTTTTCATTACAGGTAGTTCTTGCTTAATGACTATAATTAGGATTGGTACAGATAACAGATAATCAGAGTTGGAAGGGATCTTGTAGGTCATCTAGTCCAACCCCCTGCCCAAGCAGGAGAACCACACATTTCTGACAAATGGCAGTCCAATCTCTTCTTGAAAGTCTCAAGTGATGGCGCTTCCACAACTTCTGAGGCAAACTGTTCATTGGTTGATTGTTCTCAGTGTCAGAAAGTTTCTCCTTATTTCCAGGTTAAATCTCTCCTTGTTCAGTTTCCATCCATTATTCCTTGTCTGCCTACAGGCATTTTAGAAGATAACTTCACCCTTCCTCTCTGTGGAAGTCCCTCAAATATTGGAAGACCTCCATCATGTCTCCCTTGGTCCTTCTCTTTACTAAACTAGCAAGCCCAGTTCCTGCAATCGTTCATTGTATGTTTCAGCCTCCAGTCCCTTAATCATCCTGGTTGCTCTTCTCTGTACTTTTCTAGAGTCTCAACATCTTTTTTATTTTTTATTTTTATAAAGAATTTTTTAATTTTTAACAAACAAACATATACAAACAAAACACAAACAATAAAAAACATAAAATATCTTTTTGGACGGCAGTTTGATCCCAAGTTACATCTTTTTATACAGACATAAAATTCAAGTTCATGCTTACTTTTATATAGCATTCCATTTCTTATTTACTATTTTACATTTTCTATATAGCTTCTCCCCTCTTTCACTCTCTTAATTCTATTATATTTATTTCATCTCAATTTAAATCATTATACTTATATCCTTTGTCTGTCCTGTTTCAGCTGTCTATTATCTTTTCTCATTAACACAAAATTTCTTCTTTAATGACTGATTGGAGTATAATGCCTTGTCATAACTTATCCTTCCCCTAGTTTTAAAGCTTAACATAACACAATAATTTTCATTCGGATTCTGCGTAGTACATTCTAAAGATAGACTCAATATTTTAAAACAAGAAAAAAAATTTTTTTAAAATATATAATATATTATATAAAACAACAATCCATAGCAATTAAAATTATATCATTAAAATTAATATTCATTTAAGTCTTAAACATTTTACACAATCCTTTCTAAATAAATATCATGCTTCTATGGGAACATTTATAGATTTGCTTAGTTACTTCCCCCTATTTCACTTATGTTTTTAAAATATTATACAATGACAATGTTCCCATTTTTCTTTAATTCAAGTTCTCTCATATTTGATTTTGTTTATTTTATTAAAAAAAGAAATTTCGCTAAATTACATTAAATATTTTGTCCCATTTTATAGTCATATATTTATAGTCATATATTATTCCAATTTTGTAACATTATTTCAAATACAGATACAACAACAATCTTATGTACCTTTGCAGAATCTCTTTTTCAGTTATATGTTTTACCCATTATCTCTAAATAAAATTCTGTTTCTTTACATCTTGTTTCAAACCTTTTAGCTTCCTTCCCTTCTTTCCTCCCTTGCTTCTCCACTCTACCCTTTTTACCCCCTTGTCTCTTAATCTCCACCCTCTTGGTATTCTTCTTTTTCTGTGTGCTTTCTGATAATGTGTCCACTTTTTCACCTTGTTTTTTCCCTTTTGGTTGTTTTTTTAGTCTTAAATTCTCCATTCTCTTTCTCCCCTTTCCCCTTTCTTCCCCAAATAAAGTTGCTTGTTCATTAGGGATGGTTTCTTCTTCATCCCAATCTTCTTGTTCTTGTAGTTTCTCATATGTAGAAATTGCCATTTCTAAGAAATGAAAAACAGAGCCAAAAGAATCCTTCCCTTCTTGTTTCTCTTGTTCATATTTTATAAATTCCATTTTCAGTTCATCCATAAGTAATGCCATTGTAAAAAAAAAAAAAAAAGAAAAAAAATTTAAACGACCCAAATGATTTTAATCATTCAAATAAGAATTTCACAAAAGTCCCAAAGTCACCAAACATACAAAAACACACAGTCTATTTCATTAACACCTTCTTCTTTTTTTCACTTTTTTTTTTCATTTTAATGCTTCAAAAAACTTCAAATTCTTTTTGACCTTCAATCCATCTGATAGAATAGCCAATTATGATCCAAAATGGAAAAAATCCAATAGTAAAGAGGCCCAAAACAAATGAAGAAAAGGATAAATAAAAGCAAAAATAAAAATCATTACTAGAAATTGAAATTATACAAAAGGCTGGCGAGTAGAGAATTTCAACAAGTAATATATATATATATATATATATTTATATATATATATAATTATAATATATATATATATATATATATATAATGTGTAATATACTATATATATATGGAACTGCACACTGCACTTTAATCTTATTTAGTCAAGGGTCTCTATTATGACTGCCTCTATCGTGCGAAGCGTTCAAAAGAGATAGCTCAAAGGTAATGAAATATTGATAAGAGATCGAGCAGAAAAACACCTGGCTCATCTATCTCTCTCTTCTCGTGCTCGTCCCTCATTCTTATCACACATTGAAATGTACCTTCAGGAGACAGCGGAGATAAGATATATATAATTCTCTCCGAGTTCAAAATAAATACTATCAGAGGCCGTCTATTTAGTGTTAGCCAAAAAAAAAAAAATCTCTTTAATCCCCCAGCCAGAAAGAAGGTAATGTATACAAACCAGAGAAAGAAAAGAAAAAATAAGGGGTCTCTATCCTAATGAAAATTAAAAATCAAAGAAGCATAAAAATATATATAAGAAAAATTCAATCTGGTTACCTAACAAATCACATTAAAGTCCTCAGAAAAAAAAGTAGTAAGGAAGAATCCAAGCCTCACATTTGACATCACTTTAAACAAACGCCGTTAAACAATTCCAGCAAAACAAAAATAAAGTCACAGTTTCTCTTTGTTCAGGATATCCTTTCATGGTCTCAACCAATTTACCAGATACAAAAGAGGTTTCTCACCCAACCGACCACACATTTCGCATCAAAGCCACTTTCTTTTCAAGGCTGAGCTGTCCGATTTCAGCCAGCTTTGGAGGCTGCCTTTCACCGACCAGCAAAAGGGCTTTTCCCGGATCAAACCAGAGATTTGCAATATTCTGGGATCCTAGGACTGTGCCCTTCACAATCCCCGTCTCTATGGGACGGTTTTAGGTCCGTTAGGACCGTACCGGGGCGAAAATATCAGCTGCGATCTCAGAGCCCCGAGATCGCAGCTTGTAGCACTAGACAAAGCTCCGCCTTCTCCTCAACATCTTTTTTATTTATGTGGTGATCAAAATGGATGCAGCTAACTCTAGGGTTGTCTTACTAAGGCGTTTATAGAGTGGTATTAGTAGCATCTCTTGATCTTGATTGTATTCCCTCTTATTAATACAACTTCGGATTGCATTAGCTTTTTGGCTGCTCTGCACACTGCTGCTCATATTTAGCTGGTTGTCCACTAGGATTCCAAGATCCCTCTCACAGTACTTGCTATTGAGCCTTGGTTTTACTCAGTCTAATGGTTACTTTGGTTGGTTTTTTTTGCCTAAATGTAAGACTTTATCTTTTCTCTCTACTTGAATTTCATTTTGTTAGATATGCCAGTGTTCTAGTCTGTCAAGATCCATCTGGATCTGTGCCTATGCTTCTTGGGTGTTAGCTATTTCCTGCCAGCTTAGTATCATCTGCAAATTTGGTAAGTTCCTTTCTATCCCTCATCTAAGTTGTGAATGAAGATATTTGGATACTGGGCCTAAGACTGAAACTTGTGGCACCTCACCTCAACCAAGACCCATTAAGGACTATCTTCGAGTATTGGTTTGCGAGCCAGTTGTGAGTCCATCAAGTGGTGGGTCTATCTATTCACCTTTTTCTAGCTTACTAAGAAGTAGGTTGTAGTCTACTTTGTCGAATGCTTGCTGAAATCTAAATATATGATGTCACAGTATTTTTGCTGGACTACTCATTTAGTCACGTGTGCTGAAGAATAAAATAAGATTGGTTTGGCATGATCTGTGTTCTTAAAAACTTCGTGCTGACTGCTCATTATTACTTTATCTTGTTTCTAGATGTTGCAGATCTGTTTTTTATTATCTTTTCCAGTATCTGCCTGGGTATTGATGTTAGGCCGTTGGTCTAATAGTTTCCTGGGTCTTTTTTTTCTTCCCTTTTTTGAAGGATGAAGAACCACATCAGCTTTTTCCAGTCCTCTGGTAGTTCCCCGATGCTCCAGGAATTTTGAAAGATATGGTGCAGTGGTTCTGAGATGACCTCTGCCAGCCTTTAAAACTCTGGGATGTAATCCATCAGGCCACGGTGATTTGTTTTCATCAAGAATCAGGGACAAGGTGTCTCTTCCTTGTTTTTTTTTTTTTTGCTTATTTTAACTTTTATTTCTGTTCTGTCTTTTACAGTTATGTTTTTTGGTGGGTTGAGATATAGTTTTTTTTTCATGAAGACGGATGCAAAGAATGGTGACTCATCATTAAAAAAGTGGCTGTTTTAAAAAAATCATATGACCCTGCTGTTTTATGACAATAGTTCCAGCAATCCTAGTGCAATCCAGTGGTGGCATGCTCCTGGTTCTGCCCAGTTCAGCCAAACTGGTAGTAAAAATCACTACCAGTTCCCTGAACCAGTAGTTTAAAAAGGCCTCCAATCTACTGAGAGGAGGAGAAATAAAGCCTCTGACAACTAGCTGAGAGGATAAAAGACCGAAAAGTGCATGAGAGGGTGGGAGAATTGCTCCTACCTTTCTGTTTCTTCATCCTATCAGCTGATTGGCTTATTAGGGGTGCATGCATGAAGGGTGTACATGTGCGCGCATGTGTAATCATCCACTGAACCAGTAGTGCTTAAGGTAGGATCCCACTACTTTTGTAATCATTAAGCAAATCACATGTGATTGTTAAACAATACAACTTGCAACTTCCTACTGGCTTCCCCACTGGATTTTCTTGTGGAAAACTGGCTCAAAAGGTTGCAAAAAGCAATCACATGAGCACAAAATGCTGTTGCAAATGTACAACAGTTGCAAAGTATCTGAACTGCAATTTTGTGACACTATGATGATTATGAGCAGAAGGACACATCATAAGCAGGGGTGGTTTTCCACCAGTTCGCACCTATTTGCTAGAACCGGTTGATAACATTCTAAGCAGTTCGGAGAACCAGTTGTTAGAAGAAATTACTGGCCTAATCCTGTAAGGAAGTCAGGAAGGAAACATTCTGGTGTTGCTTACAGAAACTGCCTCTCCGTTAACCCTTATTACATTCTTGGCAGGAATAGACTTCCTGTCTTAGGTATGTCTCTGGAGATTTTTTTTTCCTCCTTTGCTGATACTTTGCTTGTGTGGAGTGACCATTCAAAGTTACAATGGCACTGAAAAAAGTGATTTATGACCATTTTTCACTCTTACAACTGTTGCAGCATCCCCAGAGTCATGAGAGGCCAGACGAGGAGATGCGTGCCTCAATGTGAGTGATATTGAGTTGGCCATGCCGAGCCAATAACATGACCACCAAGCCACGTCCATCCAGTCACATGAACACCAAATCACCAACTAAGCCACACCCACAGAACCGGTTGTTAAAAAATTTGAATCCCACCCCTGATCATAAGTCACTTTTTCAATATTGTTGTACTTGGAACAGTCACTAAGGAATAGTTATTAAGCACAATATTTTGTATTTTGTTTGATTGCCACTTTGTATTTTATAACTGGATTACCTTCATAGTCTCAATGGTGATGAAAAGGCACCCAATTTTGCAACCGATACTTTCATTTACAACTTTCATAGCATCTTTCTGTCAGTCATGTATTCACTACTGCCGTCAGTTAATACATGTTGTCTTGTCCTTGACATTTGTCCTGTTTATTTCCCCCTTGCAGAGCAGAGAGATTGGCTAAATAAATATAAATAAGTGATATCTTCTTGAACTGCTTTTCTTCACAGTGCAATATTTCCCTAGGTAGACCTAACCACAAATTAACAAGTTCAGCTCTGTGATCTCAATTAGCTGACTTGAAACTGCTGCCTGTAACTGTTAAGACTTTCATCATTTTTGGTTTTTGTTTGCTTCCTAAGCAGCATGGGTCTTGCATCTGTGAGTGTGCTAGGTGATCAGCCAGTGCCAATGCATTCCTTTTATTACACATTCCTTATTTTGTGCATGTTCATTCTCTTGCAATCCCTCCCTCTCCAATGAATGGGAATACAAATATTAATTTCCTTCTTGCTAATTATCCTAACACTGGAATGTGGAGGGCTATGAGGTTTGCTGTTTTACCTGGATTCTTTGTAAGTCAAGTTTCCCTATCATTTTAGGTCACCTGGCTATTTAGGGTTCTATCCTTCTGATGCTATAAAGCAGGGGTGTCAGTCAAACTCACATCGTCACATCGACATCACGTGAAATATTGGAACTTTTTTCCCATTCGCCAAACTGGGTGTGGGTGTGGCCAGCATGTGACACATCCTGCCCAAGGGCTGGGAGTTTGACAGCCATGTTGTAAAGCAAAGGAAAGCTCAAGTGGAATTGCAAGCACAAGACTATTATAATGATGTGATTTTCCACTTAGCACCTGAGTTGCCAGTTCCAATTAATATGAACATGAATGTTTATATTAATGTTGTATGAATTTTTTTATAAGTATTGCTTATTTTTTTACATTGTCCAGAGTCACACAATGAAGGTGGATTTATAGGTGGCCCCATAAATCCAATAACTAAAGAAACGCATAAACAGAAATGTAGAACTTGTTTTGCACCTGCTTGATGCTACTTTCATTTTTCATTTTCCTTTGATCAGCTTCCGATACATCCAGTTCATGGCCTGCATTCAAATAGTATAAACACATTCCAAAGGTACAGTGTTATTTTAAGACTGTAAGAGACTTATTTTTCAGTGGGTCTTTTCCTACATAATTAGGGCAGCCTTGGATGATACAACAATTCTTGTATTCAACAAATACTATTATGTCAGCTTTGGAAGCCATATTGAGATTTGATGCTCCCATGCTGCCACAATTGAGCCTGAGAAAGTGGGAAGGGGGAATTCATTTGAGTATATCTAGTTAGACAAAATAAAATTCTTTTGTTGGTTCAAGGTCACTGAGTGTGGCACATAATTAAATGAGAATCTTACTTTAGGTCAGATGATGATTGGACCATGTGATGTGGTGATGGCTAAGGGGAGATGGATTTGTAGTTTTGACTTTTGCAAAGAAGCCCGAAACTTTCAGATTCGGCATTCCACAGATGTGTCAGTTACTATCCAAATAAAGGTACCTTTGAGATATGTCTGTCTTGGAGTTATTGATTGGAATGGAGGGTTGCTGGAATGTTGACATTTATAGTATCAAGTACTATACATAGTACAAGTAGTCTTTGACTTACAGCAATTCATTTAGTGACTGTTCAAAGTTACAAGATCACTGAAAAAAGTGACTTATGATTGCTTTTTGCATTTAAGACCATTGTAGCATCTCCATGGTCACATGATTTACTTTCAGATGCTTGACAACTGACTCACATTTATGACGATTGCAGAATCATGTGATTGCCTTTTGAGACATTCTGATAAGCAAAGTCAATGGGGAAGCCAGATTCACTTAACAACCATGTTACTAATTTAACAGCTGCAATGATTCACATCGCAAATGCAGCAAGAAAAGTCATAAAATGGGGCAAAACTGACTGAACAAATTTCTCACTTAACAACATAAATTTTGGGCTCATTTGTGGTCATACATTGAGGACTTCCTGTACTTTTTTTCTTCCTCTCACAACCAGGCCTATAGGAACAATTCTAAATAAAGAAAAATGCCTTTCTGCAGTCTGGGGAACCTTCAATAGTCTATCTGGTTGTCAATCTGAGAAAGACTTCTGAGGCATGCTGCCGAATTATAATCCTTAAACAGAAGTTGGCATCAAAAATATCTCTTTAATATAGTCTTTAGAGCTTATCAAGAAACATAATAGCAAAGAAAAACATAGATCAGTGTTCGGCTTAAAGAAAAGGATTAAGTTTCTGAAAAAGAAGGTCTGAACAAAGGAACAGTGAGTAGGCTTATAAAAGGTAGCAATTAGGTGTCAAAAAGATGAGCTTTGGAGGAAATTAGCTGCTTGCCTGGGCATGTACAAAATAAACCCAAATCTAATACCACTCTTTCTGATTACTCACTGCAACTAGAAATTTGGGTAGATGATTAATCTTCTGCATTCTAGAAGGTTTCATCAAACAGCTGGGGGCTGGCATGGGGCTTAGATTCCTTTACAATTTTTCTCAGTGCCAGCTACTCCTCCAGGGATTTTTTTAAAAACAAAAAATGTGAACAACTATCAAATTCCTCCTTCACTACAGTGTTTATTATCAGGGAGAAAAAGAGCTATTTGGGCTCAGGGGTTCAGCTATATATCCCTGAAAGAGTGACTTTAACCAGAGGTAAAATAGATTAATCTGTAGGTCATTTGTGATTGTGCTCTGACCTAATGTGGATCTCTAAAAGTTTGTGTTGCCAAAGGTTCTCATTATAGTGATCAAGGACCACAGAAAGTACAGCAATGACATCTCATAGCCACAATGTCAAAGACCTTCCTCAGAAAACATTAAAACACTGAAACAAGCAAAATAGAAAACTCTCACTGGCTAACCATGTTAATGTTGGTCCTATGACCAGAAGACATTCCATACACCACGTAACAATTACTTTGTAGACAATATGTAATATTGAAATTTCAATCATTCAATCTCTTCCCCAGAAATATGCAGGAAGATGGTTATCTAGCTTTCACAACTGGTGCCTACTGTTCTTCTCTCAGACTCCTTCATACCTGGCATGGATGTTCTTAAGCAGTTCTAGTTACAAAAACTATTCATGGAATTCAACATGTGGAGAAACCATAAAGGAGTTTCTCATGGGTTGTTGCTGGGAGTAACCTCTAGTTTGAATAAACTCTGCAAATGTTTCCTGAGATTTTCTTGATTGTAAATGATTGTACATTCTTGACAAAATAAACAAATAAAATAAATAAATAAAATTGTGTGAGTCTGAAAGAAGCTTCAGAGGAGCATGTTCAAAGCTTTATCCCTGGTAAAGGACTTTTCTTACAGAGATTTTGTTTTTATGCATTTAACCAAACATGCTTTCAGCCCTTTTACAGATAAACCCGTGAAGATAGTTTCAAACAGCCTAGCATAGAAGGAAACTGACGCAATTTAATTTTAAATTCTTCCTCTTTTAATATCGTTCTTTATAGGGTCCATCTTGGGGTTTTGAGTTGGCCTTTCCACCTAAACCTAATGTAGCTATGATCTACCAACAAGCTCGGTTCAATTTCTATTTCCATTATTTCAGAGATGAGCCTCTTAGTCATCCAATAACCTTGGCGGCATCATATAAAGAAAATTTACTAAAAATGTTTTATCAAATGCACATCCCACCACCAAAGCTAGCAAAAATGTATCCAAATTTATCTCCTAAATGCTGGAAATGCAAAAAAGGAATTGGAACGTATTACCAGGTATGGTGGAAATGTGAAAAAGCCCAAATATATTAGCTGAAAATCAGAAACTGATTAGAAGAGATCTGTAAAATTAAAATAGAGTTTAGACCTGAAATTTTCTTATTGGGAATCAATGTGACAAAATATAATAAAGAGATAATATATTTAATAATCCATGTCACCACTGCTGCGAGACTAGCTCCTGCCCAAAGATGGAAAAGAAATGATATGCCAGAAGAGATAATTAGAAAAATTTAGTCGTGTGTTAAAATGGATAGAATAGCTCAAGAATTAAAAGATAAGACTGAATCTGATTATTACAGAATTTGGGAGAAGTTTTACTACTGGTTTAAAAAAAGAAAGGTGTAACTCTAGCAAAGATTATTAATATTTATGTACATATGTAAGTTTGTATTTTTTGACGTGTATGCACCACGTTCATTGTTTTTAATGTTTCTTTTTCTATTTGTTGTTCATTAATAAAATTATGTTTTAAAAAAAGAAGGAAACTGACACAGGTTTGTGTCAGCACCCAGAAGCTCACTATAGCTTAGCTCTGTATGAAAGGAGTAGGGAAGACATTTGCATTTGGATAGCTTTTTGCAGCTGTTGGGAGTAGGTTGTTGCATTTTTTTTTGTTTGTGCATGAATTATTTTTAAATTACACTGAATTATTTAATCATAATGCATATGTTGTATTGAGAAATTTTGATGAATGATTCCATTTGGGGATGGCTTAATTATCTTATATAGTGACAATGTATTGCTATATATACATTCTTCTGCTGCTGTTCTGAACAATGTGAACACTGTCTGCATGCTCTGAGCAGCACACAAATAAGCCAAGTAGTAATGATAAAGGAGAAACTCTTAAGTGTGTTTTTAGGAATCAATTCAAATATGCTGATATAATCCCTCAGAATGACTACCAGTAGTTGTAATAAAATCCATCATCATAACAAGCTTTGTAACAACTGAAAACAACAACAATGTTGGTTATTTTACAAATCATATAATTTATAATGTACAGTAGCTGTTCTTGACTGAATGATCAGAAGTTTGAATGCTGTCCTAGAAAACATAGTCACATGGGCATGATGTGCACCAACCAGTTCTAAGAAGTTTCATTAAGTGTGAAGCCTAGCTTTAGTTTTACATCATCTTGACTGGATTTTTGCTATTTACAGTTTAAGACATTTGAAAGTAATATTGAATCGTACATTTCATGTATCGTTGAAATCATTCCTTAGACAAAATTGTAGAAAAAATGTGATTTCCCCGATGTATTTATTTAAATTTCTAGCCAGTAGAGGCAGACCTATATTTTGGGACCTATAAGTCTTCCCTGTGCCTTGGGAATACAGTACTTGAGACATGTGAATGATTCACATGTACATGTGTACATGTGAATGCTTCCAAAGGAAATGAAACCAGAGTATTATAAAGTCAGTGCCATCTAGAATAGACTTAGATATGTTGTGAGAAAAATAGACAAGTTCTAATAACACAGAAGTGTGTTCAAAGAGAGATTCTAATAACAAAAGTCCATTTAATAGGCTATTTGATCTCTCACGTATTACATCCACCTGGTCCAGGAGAGCAAGGCAGGATATGTCCCATCAATTAGGTTTATACATCAGGTGACAGCACACAAAGAATCTTCTTGGAAAGGGCCACCTTTCTATGGAACATCATTTTCTCCAGGGTATGGTTGGTTCCCACCCAGTTGCTTTTCTGAAAGGTGCTAAGATGTTGTTTTGTCAGCAGGATCTGGGACCTCAAATGGGTATGGAGTTTATCAAATGGTGATTGTGATGCTGCTGACATCAGGTGTACCCCTAGGTGGGTGGGTGGAAAGGGAGGCTATGGGTTTCTATATTGTGGTTTTTAATGTTGTAAGCCACCTGGAATCACTTATGTGAAATTTGGGGAGACATAAAAATTTGTTTTAAAAATAAGTGAGTGTATGTTTATGTCTTTATAATTATAAATAATTGCTGGCGTAAATATGTGTGCATTTACTTTTGATGTTCTCTATCCCAATGTATTTTAATCATAATGCATCACCTCTTATGTATGTCATTCCTATGGCTTTCCCAAATCATGTTAATGGTGAATTTAATGTTTATTTATGGAATGAAATGTTTGGCTTCAAGGATCAAGCAATGTTTAATAGACCAAACTGTTTGATTATTGCATTAATAAATTGGAGCATTGCCAGTTAATAACATAAACTTCAGAGACTAGTCCACCTCTTAGTCATGCTTACAATGGCCTATTGCGAGAAAGTTGTCTAAAGGCAATTAAATGGCACTAGCTTTGTGATACTCATTTTGGAGGCATATTTAGAGTCAATTTATAACTTGACTTACCTGAATGAATCAGAAAATAGTTACATTTTATATTATTGAGTGTTTCTTCTCTTCTAGTTGTAGAATTTGGTAGCTTGATTGGTTTTCTTCCTTGAAGAACTGTTATCAGTTGCTCCATGTGGAATTGAACCAAGTTACTAAAAATGTTTGAAATGCTGTCAAAGTACAAGCCTGTTCTGATCTACACCCTTTTCTAACAAATCAAACACAATCCAAAAGGAACAGAAACCTTTTAATGCTTCTGCAAAATAATTAGCTGTGATAAGCACACGTCTTGCCAAACTGTGCCAAGACGGCCAAAAGATAACAGATAAGAAATAATTTGCAATTTAGGAATCTTCAAATACAAACTTAGGATACAGGAATGTCCATGAGGCTGGCCTTCTGCAAAGAACATTGGTTTCACACCTGGCTTTTATCTGCTTGAAGGAGGGGTCATTAACTTGCAGCCTTACTCCTGAGTTGCCCGTGCTGTAGCTGCTCTTGTCTGCAAGCAATCCTGCCTGCACAAGCACTTGGCACAGGCTCCTCGGGAACCTTCTCATTGCTGCTGCCATTCCCCACAAACTCTGAAGGCAGCAGTCCACTCCCTAATGGTCCTGGCCCCTCATCTGAATCCCCGCTCTCCTCAGCTGTCTGAACCTGCTACCAGCTAACCACAACAAAACCAGAAACTCACTCTTGTCCATAGTTGCACTATTCATTGCTATAACATATACAATAGTTATATTATGCGAGGATAAGACAAAATATATGATTGCATATAGTACATATAAAAATGGCCATTCATCACTGTACAGTATTCACACATGAATTTCTTAGTACACTATTGACAAACAATTGAATGTGTGAACTTACTCAACTTAAAGTATTGTTAATGTAGTAATCAACCAGATCTTACATTAGTTAGTAGAAACATCACATCTCCCATCAGCTATTTTTTCCTCATAATTTCTGTAGGAATTGCTGTACAATGGGATTGTAAGGATCTACAGGTTAAAGCAGGAATACCTTGCAGCAGAGTCTAAATTACAGATACCTTCTGCATAACATGAACACCTTCTAATGTAAGCCTTGCTGCTTCATAATATCCCTTGGTGGCAAGAAAGGAAATCAGAGCCAGATGATTGCTCAACAGGAATTAAATTACTGACTTATTGACCCTACTGGCCCAAGATAAGGAACCACTCGGTCTGCTTTACAACTCCCTTTGGACTAGCTTCCATTATCAAAACAACTTGCCTACAAGAGAAAATGCTGAACAAATTCCTATCTCACTTTTTTCAAAATCTGATGCCCAATCTATTCCCATATAGCTTTCCTGCTTCTGTCTGTCTCTTCCCAGAAAAACATCACTTGTCATTTTGCCTCTTGTGTCCTGTGTCTTCTTATATAAAATCTCCCTTTGGGGAAAGATTTCTGAACTCCCCTTTATTGCCTGTTCACACACGTGACTTTTCCAAGAGGTAGGCTGACCTTGATGCTCCCTGGTACACTGAGATTTTTTTTCAAAGCATGTTGTCCAGAATAATGAAAAGACTTAAGGGACCTATGAATCAATTCCTATAGTGCCAGTAATAACAGGTGCACTCTTTTTTACTTGCAGTGATGTCACTATTTGACTAATTGTATCATTGTATTGATTTAAATTTGTTTTCTCATACAAGTGGAAAGATAAATAAACAGCTTAGAAAAATCTGGGAAAGGGAAGAGGTACATTAAGCAAAATCACAGGCAGCTGATTAAAGTGCATGGATGCAAATTATCTCACTGAAATGAAAAAAGGGTGATCATTAAAATAACATGAATACAAATAACAAAATGAGATTGCAGAAGCAGAGGTATGGTTTCATGTTCCATTAGAAATATGAACTAATATAAGAAACCCACAAAAACAATGTTGGTATTCATCTAAATTCCCAGGGGCTAAAATTATACAAATGGGATTCTTTGTATTAAACACACTGAATGCATTTGAAAGGTTTTTCACCATTGGGAATTTTATATGGCTACTGTTAGGAATATTCGATCAAATTCATTTGAGAAATCATCTTCAGACCTGTCTGTGGAATGAGACACTGAACAAAGAGTCTGTTGAAAGGGATGACAGGGGATAAAATGTTGCTCCCCATTTTAGTTCACATGCATTCAGGAAAATTCCTGATAGTTAACATAGTTAAAAAAGAGATCTAGAAATGAGTTTACAACCTGGGACTCAGAGAAGCAGCATGTATATTTTCACTCCTTGTGTAGTTTTTACATATCCTTGTACCCTTTTCAAGGGTCCTTGGTGTTAGGTATATATATTAGATATATAAAGTGGAAGAAAGTGGGATTGGCAAGCCAAAAATGTGAAAATGTGTGAATTTTGTGTGAATGTGTGATCTGTGTCATGAATTCACTAGGAAGTTCTGTTTTCTTATACAATAATGTTGATATAGATCCATTTTAAAGTATTTCCAAAATAGCTTAAGAGTCTAATTTGGAGATAACAGTTTCAGTTAGATCAGTTGGACTTATATTCACAGTGACTGATTTTTTAAAATCTATTTCAACTGAATTTGCACAAAGATTTCCTGGATTGGGAAGACAATTTGACTTAGCCTAAGAATAACTGAGATGATGTACATAAAAACTTCAAATAAAAGCTGAGTTCACACAATATGAAAAGTCAAAATGGGTTTATTTTGTAGCTTAATGTGATGTGCAAACATAGTCAATGTTTTCGTAAACTATGATGTATTTTCAGAGCACTGTCTGAACTCAGGCATGTTTAGAAAATAAACTATGACTTTGGTGATGCACAAACAAAAGTTTGTCCAGTGTAAAGTCCAGTGTAAATAGAAGCTGCCTTATGCTACTTCAGACCATTTATCTAGCTAGTTTGGTATTGACCAGTGGCTATTCAGGTCCCCCTCCAAGGTGTCTTTTCTCTTACCTGCTTAATGGAAAATACTATATAAATCCTTAACATTTTCTTTTGGTCAAAGGAGAGAACCTCCTTCAGTGCAGATGAAATGCAAAGCTCTGGGAAATCAAAGTGCACATCAAAGTTTTATGATTTTTGAAACATAACATGAACTAATATTATATTTGCAGACAACAATTGTAGGTATGGCTAAATACTAATTGGTTCTTTTTTTTTTTCTATGATGCTATGATAATAGCAAGGCTGCACATTTTCCAACTTCTGGAGGCAGACAGTATCATTGGTTTACCATATTTTAATACTTTTTTTTTGTTTTATACTTGCATACCAACTCTGAAAATTCTGTATTATAGGAAAAATATAGCCACAGAACCCTTTGTATAACTATGATGGTCACCACTATCTGTATTCTCTCTGCACCGGGCAGTAGTTTGCATTCCATACATTATTCAAAACTTGCTGCAGTTATTCAGCAAGGTCACTATATCCATATCCCTAACAGATGCTAAAGGAAGAGGGAGAATGAGGCATAGGATGAAACAGTACAAAGCCCATGAATTTCTTATTTGACTAACCCTCTAAAAACATGTCATTCCACAGCCTATCTTGAGATGTTCCATGAATGACATAAGCCTCTAGAATTATGATTTGTATGTCTTCTAAGAATCAGAAGATTAACTAATGAAAATGTTCAGCTTTAAAGTCATTATTATTGTTCAAAGCAATAAAATCTGGAAACATGTTGGGTTACTTAAAGGCACAATTTATTTTCAATGACTTCTGTGGGCTTCCTCCCCCACTCCTTTGTTTAGCACAATGTTATAAAGCCTGTGACTTTATAATTTATTAAATACGTATAATAGTTATGTAATCATTACTATTGTTCTGTTATTAAAGGGAGGTAGATTGGATATTTCTACATTATTTTAATGTAAATTAAATTACATTTTAGGATCGAGCTCTCACCCCTCCCCCAACAAAAAAAATTCCAAACAAAATATCAAACCAATCAGTCACATTAGCAAACAAAATTCTAACAAACGAGGATTAAGCAACTGATATGTGAACATCTCAGAAGCTTTGTATTGATGACTAAGATAAGCACAGATTTTTTTTAGTAATAAATTATTCCAGACCAAACTTATAATGCCCACATTGGTCAATTCAGGGGCTGACAGATAGTGGTGTCATGATCATTCAGCTAGTTCATCAACTATGCTCAGCAGGTGGTCATTAATGGCTCTGTATCAACCTACAGGAAAATCCTGAGCAGCATGCAGGGCTCTGATCGAGATGCTGTTTATTTAACTCTCCCAATGATATAAGCTAGAAATGGAAGCCAACTCAATAGATGGCACAATGAAAGATTAGACTTGGTCTAATGAGTAAAGATAAATGTAATAAAGTACAACGTATTGCAAACCTAAGTAGAACGTTTAAAATTTTTTGATCTGGGGACTTTCTTTATACAGAGATCTTAATGCATTGCACACTAAAAATAAGCCAACAGTATGACACCTTACTAAAGGAATTAATGAAGTTTTAGCATATAAGTCAAGATGTTCCTTTTCTTTCTTTCTTTCTTTCTTTCTTTCTTTCTTTCTTTCTTTCTTTCTTTCTTTCTTCCTTCCTTCCTTCCTTCTTTCTTTCCTTCCTTCCTTTCTTCCTTTCTTTCTTTCCTTCCTTTCTTTTTTGCTTTCTCCAAAGCTTGCATTTGGATAAGTCTAGATCTGGGCATTTTTCTAGGAAAACAAAAACAATAATTAGATTATTCTGGATTGCTGAGAAGAACTATAAAACAAATCAATGAAGGAATGGATGAAAGAGGCTAATATGTTTTGATAGAGGAGAAAAAAATCAGGGAAGATATAATAATGATTTTCCCATGTTTGAAAAATTATCATGATTCTACAACAAAAAAAAGGAACATTAAACTGACCAATGCCTGAAATAGATTGTGTTTAGAGGTTAGTTAGCTAATTCAGTGAGTCTGTCTCTGTCCAAAGGGTATAAAGGGATCACTGATCCCTAAACCCTAAACACAATATTTTGAGGATAAGTTCTTTCATAGTCAAGCTCTGAAATGTATTTTTAGATATAAATATACTAATAACCAGCAGGACTTCATTTAACATTTTTAAAAATATATTATGTAACTCTTTTGTTGTATTCTCCATGAATTTTATTTCATCTCCCACACATGGAACCTTACCTTCTGTAATTACCCTCTGTAAGAGAGAATTTGCCTACAAGATACACTTTATAATGCATTTCAATCAATATAATGTATAATTCTGATCTAACATATAAGAATTTTCCATATATATGGAGACCCTGTGTAATAGAGGTTATACATTATAACATGGGAGATCCAAATTAAGTACACCCTCAGCCAAGAAAAATCAATGGGTGATTTTAAGTAATCACCTTCTCTCAGTATTGTTCAGCACAGTTGGCATAACCCCCAACCCTAATGAATATTTACAATGGCCAACTCCAACTTGCCATCTCTTCCCTGGTTACATAAAAGAAGCCAAAAGAACCAGTCCACAAGTGGTAGAGGTCATCTTATCAAGGTCACTTTCATTTTCTCAGAAATAGCAAACTCATTTCTTCCAAGATTAATCCAGTTGTGATAAGCTTCTGGTCTAATAGGTCATGGCCTAATTATATGATATCCTGATGTTTTGCCAGCTTTTGAGCAACTGGGATATGTGCACTGCTGCACTACAGACCAAATCACTTGAAGATACCAACTAGGGTTGCTGGTTAAACATTAGGATACCAGATAATTAGAACTCAGCCTATTAACCCAGAAGCTCATCATTACTGGATTTTCACTGGCAGATAAAAGTTAAACCTGTATCAATATATTATTTCCAGATTACATCATAACTTTTATCCTGATATTTCTTCAGACTTCATCCAGCTGCTTTTAACACTGAGAGGCTATAAGAGATTTTCATTTTTTAAATGCTTTGGTAACTTGTTACAGTAGACCACAAATATATTTTCTGGCCCATCTTTCCCTAATAGGTCTGAGTCATCAGGATAATTTTGCAGATGTAATAGAAGGGGAATGGTTCCACTTTACCACACTAACTGCCAAACTTGGCATGTATTTGCATCCAGCTGAATTTGCTCCCTCTACCAGTATCAGTCTAGGCATCTTTTCTGAATCTTCCTCTCCCAAGCTTCTTCAGATTCTCTCTAACCAAGGTGTTCCCCAAGACTGGTGCACTGAGAGCAGCCATCAGAGGCAATCCTGCCCACCATCACATTCCAGATATGAATGGGTTCCTCAACATAACCGTTCTATAGGTTGATTAGAAACTGCTCAACAAGGTTCTGAAATCCAAGATGCTTAAGATAGATCCTTTAAATAGATCTAACTTCAGTGAAGGGTTTTGTAACACTGTTAACCACAGAGATACCAGAAAAATGAACTGGGAATTAGATATATCTAGTTTCATAAAAAGAAGGACCAGGAGTGACATGATAGCAATGTTCCAATATCTCAGGGGCTGCCACAAAGAAGAGGGAGTCAAACTATTCTCCAAAGCACCTGAAGGCAGAACAAGAAGCAATGGATGGAAACAAATCAAGGAAAGAACTAACCTAGAACTAAGTACAAAATTCCTGATAGAACAATTAATTTGTGGAACAACTTGCCTACAGAAGTTGTGAATGCTCAGGATTATATTTCAATACAAACATGTATATCAACGCTAGGACTAGAAATGGTGGCTTGACTAAAAGCATGAATAGAGGAAGAAACAAGAAATAGGGGGAATATTAGTATACACATTTTTACATTATTGCATGAAAGCAATAACCAGATGGAAAGATTTGAGGTTGAAAGATGGTATAACTATGTATGCTCAAATAATATTGTGATTGGCATTAGAATGGCACATTGAAATGCCAAACAATTAAATAATGAAGGATTATATCTTAAAATCAACATGTGTATTAACACTAAGACTACAAAAGTATGACAAATGTAACAAATATTATTAACATCATTATTGTTATTTATATCAAAGTGGACAACATCCAGATGCCACAATGTTCATGTATTGATGTTGATGCATATTTAAAAATTATATATAGATAATATAGATCTCCAACTCTTCTAGGTCCCTTCTAACTCTGTTATTCTATTCTAGCTGTGACAAAAATGTTCAGCCTATTATTTTTTACCAAAAAATGTCCATGAATATTTTCCCTTACCATGGGCATTTCATGTATACTTTTCAATTGTAGGCCATAAAATTCAATAGATGTGGAGCCCAATGTATAATACTATTTTAATTCTGATATATTGATTCAATAGTATATATATTCCCAATTAAACTGAAAACCAAACATGTTTCTTTTCTTTTTATACATTTGTATCTAAATATAGCTAGTCTATATAGCATTAGCTAAACCTACAATCTAATCCACTCGCCTAGCAAAAAGGTGACATAATTCAATGGGGACTAAATTATATTAATATAGCTAAAATTGTATGGTCAGATTTTTCTCAGAAACACCAGTTCTGCACTATGCTTTTTTATTAAACTAAAATATTTTACCTTATGCATTAAACAAAAAGAATGAAAGAAAAAAAGAGAGAAACTAAAACCTCCAAAACTAGCCTGCAAAAGTCAGTAAGACAGTCCTTGTCCTTAGACCTATGATTAAAACTTTTCCCCAACATAAATATATCCTAACATCACTTTCAGATTTTCTGAATCTTTGGACATATTTGCCAGTGATGATTATTAGAGTTTCCTGCAGATTCTAGCCAATATGGAAACTGAATCTTAAGTGAAAAAGAATCATCAGATTATGGTGCTTATTTAATTTATTTCATAACAACCTGTTTTGCATGGCAACTCTTAGTCCTTCCCAGATTTCAACTCCTTCCACCCTTTCAAACCCTTCCTCCAATTTGGCTAGAATGATAGCCAAGTGTTCTGTCCAGACAACAATTACCAGGGCCACCAACTGATGGATTCTACTTCTTCAACTCTCCCTGTTCTTGCCAGAGAAGCAAGCATTAATTGTTTTCCTTTCCTTGGGTGCAGAGGTGGTATTCAGCAGGTTCTGACCAGTTCTGGAGAACCAGTAGTGGAAATTTTGAGTAGTTCAGAGAACCGGCAAATACCATCTCTGACTGGACCCGTCCCCCATCTAGTCTCTGCCTCCCAAGTCCCAGCTGATCAGCTGGGTCTTCTTTTGTTGCCCTGCACAGGAGAACAGAGCTAGAAAGCAGGTTAGTGGGATGGGGAGAGAATGGGATTTTGCAGTATCCTTCCCCTGAAGTGGGGTGGGAATGGAGATATTACAGTATCCTTTCTCTGCCATGCCCATCAAACCACGCCTACGGAACCAGGAGTAATTTTTTTTTAATCCCACCACTGCTTGGGTCCCCAACCTTTGTTGCTTGGCACCCAGTTGGGTGGGAGACAGGGGAACTGAACTGCGCAAGTGGTGGATCAATGCACACACACATGTATACAGCTTGATACAAACGAGTGGCAGGGTGGCACGCATGTGCATGCACATGCCTCTCAACTGCAAGTTGAGTTGTGTGTGCATGCATACGTGCGTTAGCTTTCCGCTTGCATGAATTGAGCTACTTGTGTGCAAGTGTGTGCTGGCCCAACACTTGCAGAAGTCAAGCTGCATGCACCACGTATCTTCTGGCCTGTGGCCTGGTTGCAATCGGCCATGGCCCAGTAGTGAGCCTGCAGCCCAGGTGTTGAGGACCCCTGGTTTAAAAACATTTATAGAAACATTATAGATTCAAAGACAAGTATAACATAATGCATGTGTTTCATTGGCTACATCTAAGTTACTCCTTTCTATGACAGCATGTTACATTCTTGCATGTTGCATTTTCTAATCAGTCATTGAGTGGTTTTAAAAATGCTGAATTTAGAACTTCCCCGTTCTGAAGACCCCTTGACATGGGTTCTGAATATAGTTATCCCCTTGTAGTGACTTGCTGATCTGGAGATAATAGTGAGAGGCCTTAATTTGTTGAAAAATGTATCTTGATAAAGTAAATGAGCGTCAAGCCTGAGTGCTATTTGTTCACTCAGAATCCTTTTAAAGATCAATAGGGCTCATTACGAAACTAATAATACCCACCAGCAACGCATGGAAAACTTCAGGAAATTGGAAAAAGGGATAAGTATTTTTCACAAACTGTAAATGTTGAATAGAATCCCCTTTATACTAAACATTTTTTCCTTCGACTCAATTGTATCTGATTCTCAGAGACTGCCTGGACAAGACCCTTGAATTTGCTTGGCAAGGTTTTTCAGAAGTCGTTAGCCATTGCCTCCTTCCTAACACTGAGAGAAAGTGACTGCTCAAGGTTACCTAGCTGGCTTTGTGCTGAAGGCTGGACTAGAGCTCTTGGTCTCCCAGTTTCTGGGCTCATGCCTTAACCACTTCACCAAATTGGGTCTCATGGTGAATATCTATGTATGTACATAAAAACAACATTTTCCTTCTCTAGCTATGTGAAAGTTTTCCTGCATTAAGAATATAGAATTCAGGTTTAATTATACTTCTGAGCAATGATTAATGGAGCTTTTATTACTTAATTCTGTTGCATATTTATTAAGTGAAAGCAATTTGGAAAGGTTTGGTATATAAAATTGCTATTAATGCTTACACATTTTTCTCTCTCTCCAGAGAGGAATGCAGCAATTTTCTAGACATTGTTCAGGACCTATGTTTCTCAGCTGTATAAAGGGTCATCCACTGTTCCGCAGTATTAAACTATATGTACCCCTGGATGTAATAGGACATTTGGTATCAAGTAGGTATATATAAAACTCAACATTTCACAGCAGCAGATGCCCCGTTATACAACTGAAAAATATGGATCCTAAACAAAAAAATATTTAATTGGTAGATCCAAATAAGAATGTTTTCCTCATGATGCAGTAGGTTAGAATGCAGTACTGCAGAGCCTCGGTGGCACAGTGGTTAGAGTGCAGTACTGCAGGCTACTTCTGCTGATTGCTGGCTACCTGCAATTTGGCAGATCGAATCCACCAGGCTCAAGGTTGACTCAGCCTCCCATCCTTCCAAGGTGGGTAAAAAGAGGATGCAAATTGTTGGGGACAATCTGCTGACCCTATGAACTGCTTAGAGAGAGCTGTAAAAACACTATAAAGTGATATATAAGTCTAAGTGCTATTGCTATTGCTATCCACCCAGCTCCTTCCAACCTAAATTTCCCAACTATGTTTAACTTGGCCTCTGTCCTAGTTAAAATCAGGTATAGGGTAGATGGTTTCCCCCTTAGTTTGGAGTGACCATGTGTTATTCACTATAGTTTCCCATTTTTTTTCTGGTCAACTCAAGACAGTTCACTGTTGAGAATGTCAAATTACCATCTTTGGTCATGGATGGGGTCGCACTGCCCCAGACTCACCTGATGCATAATTTAGGAGTTCTCCTGGATTTGCAACTTCTGCTTGAGGAGCAAATAACAGTCATGACCAGGAGGGCTTTTGCACAAGTTGTGCACCAGTTATGCACACTCCAGGGCCAACCTGCTCTTCTCAAAGTCACATGCCTTGGTTGTCTGTTGTACAGACTAATGTAATAGGCTCTACATGTGGCTGCCCTTGAAGAGTATACAGAAGCTTTGGTTGGTTCAGAATTCAACAGTTCAAGCATTGTTGCACACGCCTAGACTTGTGCATTTGTCACCTCCCTTGTGAGAGTTACACTGGTCACCAATCTGCTTCCAGGTAAAATTTAAGGAGCTTGTTATCAGCTTTAAAATCCTGTATGGCTTGGGGTCAGGGTGTTTGAAGGACCGTCTCTCACTTATTACATCCACCCAACCCACTAGGAAAGGAAGGCAGGGTATGTTATGGTTCCCATTGATTAGAGATATACATTTACAGCACCAGGGAAAAGGGCCTCTTTATGAAATATCATTCCTCCTGAGGCATGCTTGGCCTCCACCCTGTTGCTTTTTCAAAAGGTCCTATAAATGTGGTTTTGTCAGTGGGCCTGGGGACACAAATGCAGATGGAGCTGATTAAGCGGTTAATTTGTGTTGCTGCTGCCATGGGAGGGTGTAGGCTTTTAACAGGCTTTTATGTTGTGATTTTTAATGTTGTAAGCCTTCTGGAGTCAACTGTGTAAGCTGGGCAGCCACATAAATTTTCTTAATAAATAATACTAAATAAACAAACTAAATAAAGAAACATTGGTTTCACCCAGTGAGCATTTTGCATGGATTCTGTGCTTCTCCTCATAGAGAAGAATAATTCTGAAATTTAACCTGGAAGGTTTGTGTAACAGTCAAATTTTCATTAAAGAAGAGAAAATGATGCAGCCCCACTCATATAAATTATGTGGCCTTATCCACTCTAAGGCTGTCAACATCCTCACCACAATTGTTAAGTCATGTAACTTGGTTGAGTGACTTTGGGCCAGTTACTCTTACTCAGCACAGCTCTCCTCACATGGTTGTTATTGTGGGGAAAACAGGAGAAGGAAAGAGTATTAAGACATGTTTGCTACCTTGAGCTGTTTCTAAAAGAAGTACAAGAGAGATATAAAAAAAAATTTAAAAAAATCAATTGTTACATATAAAGTCACCATAATCTACTCCACTTTTCAACCAGCTAAAAAAAGCAAAGCTAGCCTATTCATATAAGTACAGACACAACTACATTGCCAGCAGTACATATAATTACAGTTTATATACACTGCTTGATAATGTTGAAAGTAATTCCAGGCAATATATGGACAAAAGCTTTCAGTTTGTACAGAAGTACAAAACAAGACCTTTGAGATTCATTTTCAAAGTCAAGGTAATTGATTCTGTGATAACATTCTGTTTTAATTATTTCATTCCTGCGAGACAAGGTAAGGAAAACAATCTCACTGCTATTTTATCTGATACTTATTAAGGGCAAGAAGGGACAGTTCTTTCCAGCTCATTCTATGCATTTGGGCACAGTCCTATGATGTGATTAAAACTTTGAAGCTATCTCTTCAAAACTGTATTCCAGAAGTCATTTATGAATATGTTTTTCTTCCTGTCCTTCTGCCTCTATATAATATTTAAATGATTTTTCAACAACCATAGTTATGAATTACTTTGATTAGGCCTGACCATATAACAAAAAAAATGTTTGTGGTCTATTGCTAAACACTTTGTTAAGTCAATCACAGCAATATTTCTCAAAGTTTCTATAATTCTGCACTGTTAAGAACTCTTTGGGAAATGCAGGAATCACACAATTGTGTTTCCCCCGTTTTTATTTCTACAATTATGGGAGATCACAATTTTTACAAAAAAGGTAACGATTATGGTTGCATCGGTGTCTTGTCTTCCAATCCTCTTCATTTTAAGAGGACTTTAAAATTTAAACTCATATCCTCTAAACTGAATTCTTAGTTAGTAGTTAGTTAGTTCATTCAGGTAGAAGTTTGTTCCAATTGACCCTGGGCAATTCACAATGTAGTACCATAAAACAGCAATGCAAAGCAAAAAAGATAGGATCTAAGCACAATATACTGATAGAAACAAAATGATACACCCAACAAGGGACTCCATCCATGGCAACCCAAGTGCTGGGAAAACAATCAGACTTTCAAGGCTTCATGGAACACCAACAGGGGAGGAGCCACATGAATTTTAGAGGGATCTCATTCCAAAGGATAAGTACCACAACCAAGAAAGCAACCAATTGATGATACTGTTTAATTAAAGTAACCCTGAGTGCACTAATTCTGTCGGCACATACTGACCTGGGAGAAACCAGGGGAGATAGGTAGTCTCTCAGATAAATTGGCCCTATACCATTCTTTGTGTACCTGATATTATAAAAGTAACAGGTCTTTCTAGTCAAGAATATTCTGCTATACGTAACCATGAGTACTAAGAGGCCAGATGCAAATGAATCTCCTGCCCAGAAAAATCTTATTTTTAGGTATAAATTCTACATTATCTGTTCTTTTCCAGCCCTCAACAGGAAACACATAGAGAAGTTGAACTGGGATAATAAGTCAGCTGTGATTGTATTGAGGCCAGAGGACTGAAGCAGTGAGTGAGTGTCCTTTGGCCAGTGAAAGTGAAGTGGCTGTAAATACCATCTGATGGAATTCTGCAGAATACTTTTCAAGAAACACTAACCTAGAGTCATGCAATCAGAATGGAAGGGTATGAATTTTATTTTATTTTATTCATTACATTTATTTGATACCCATCTTGTATTGAAATGATATTTAAAATTTTAATAAATTAAAAAAATAGAGTTTCTGTGTGAAAATATGTTGGATAAGGAAAAAGAAATACAAGAAATGAGATCTGAGCCCTTCATTTTAGACACTGTCTCAAGATGATGATTGGCAACCATCCTGCAATCCCTTAGATAGATATCAACTCAGAAGTATAATCCTCCCGAGTAATGGATATTACTTCCAGAAAATGCATATAGAATATTTTTTAATGGATTAGTTATTCATAGAGATGGGAGAGATGCTGGGGATGCAAAAGTATTTACCCAAGAAGAGACTTAAGGAGATATCCCAACAAAAACCATGCCAGGACAAATTCTAACCACAAGCAAAATCTGCCTAACATTTGTCATTGCCTTGATGAAATGAAATGAAAAATATTCAAGCTTTAACTGATTAATCTACTGATTGAACTAAACAGAAGTTTATATTCCTATTAGGCAATTCCAATATATTCAAGTCTTAAAACTATGTCAAATAACAGAAAACACATGCAAATTTGCGTGTAGGACATTAGAGAGGGGTGTAGGCTCAAATCTGGCAAGTATTTATATTTGACTATATTTCCAACAAACTACAATAGTGCCCATTAATTAAGTTTTATCCCTATGATTATCTGAATTATGTCTCCTACAGTTCTAGTTTATTTTAATTCTATGAAAACTGCCCTTTTGTTCATCTGTGCTTCAGATTGATCTGCCAATTTAAATTTCTCCCCTAAATGAAGCAGTCACTGTAATATGCACACATTTCATTGGAATTAACTCTATGTTTTGGTCAATTAAACAGCAAAAACTCCATTCCATATAATGAAAGTATGACTTTTCACCAAAATGTGTATCCATAAATGGCAATATAGTTCTATATCAAATCAAATATCTTGTGACAGAAATCAACAAAGGGATAGTATTCTCTGAATAAGAAAAGACCAGTTTTTCAACCTTGAGATCTGGATGATGGGGAACCACCTTCTTTGGGAGCAATGCACTAAGTTGTAGCATTCTGGCGTGTTGAATCAATACAAATATTTATTTATTTCTCAGGCTGATGTGCTGCCATAATCAGAAAATGACTCCCTGCATTTACCACAGGGGTAATTAACAATCATAACATTTCAAAATATACAACACTGTCAATAGTAAATTACAGAAGCATAAAAACAAACAATGTCAAAATAAAACATAAAATAAAAAATAACATTTGGCAGCATCCCAATCAATCAGGGTTGCACTATGGTCCTTCATATCCCAAGAAAAAGGTTCATTTTAAGGGTCTCCTGAAATGATGCTAGAGAGGAAGATAACCAAATATGGGGAAAGGGAGGACTGTTCCCCCCATGTATATTGAGGACACAAAAATCCTACAGTTCGGATAAGAACAGAAATCAAGCCAGGAAGGATATTGATCTTGAATATTAGTTCTGAAATATACAGAAATATGAAAGATCCATCTCTATCATTTGAGGAATGAAATAGGGCAATTACAACAGATTTTGGGTGCCATGAGAGGGTATAAATATATTAATATAAATACCTGGACTAAACTTGAGTTGGCAGCAGTTCTGATCAGATTGCCATGTATTCAAGACAGAACAGATAATTGTAAGCTACTGCAGTATCAATAATAATTCACTCCATTTCAGATCTGTTGCTCTATAGCTCTAATTCATTGCAAATAATGGCACTATAAATACCAGACCAAGAGCTAAAAAAACCCAAACAAACAAAACCCCCAAATCCAACAAACAAGCACTTCAGCATTTCCATATAACACCCGTGAAATGAAAAAGAAGCAGAAAAATTCGATTCAGTGATTGATTGGTCTGTCTAGAAATTAAACCATTGTGAGCAAGCCCCATATTTTGGAACAAATTTGCTTTTGGAAATGTTGCTATAGTTGAAGTGGGCTCTAAAGACATACTTAAGCCTTTTAATTCTTTGGAACTGTAATGTTAAGAATATGTTATTTTACTACTCACTGTTTCATAGTTCTAACCTCAATAATTTTATTATTGGTTTCTGAAGGAAAAGGGAGAAGAAGACTCCAGTCAAATTGTAAATGAAGAAAGTATTGGAAATTTGGTGCATTCTGCAGAAGTAACCTGAACAAGTGGTTATTAAGATTTGTAGACTAAGTAAAATATACACATAAGATACTTATGCTTAATGGTTCTGAATTTGGTTTGGGTGCCTCTTAGGATATCCCAGATCATTAACATCAAAGTAGTAACAGAAAGTTGAGGTGGTGATTTGAGCAACATTCATCTTACTTACTGTCAAGACCTTTCTCTTCTTCTTTAGAATATCAGGATTGAGCAACTTGTATGGTTCTGTGGAGTAGGATAAGTGCATAACTAGGATTACTCATCATTCTGTTGTCAGAAGCAAGTTCCCATTAACGATGGACATCGAACTAGAATATATACAGGTGCTTTAAATCTTTGCTGAAAATGTGAACATGAAGTAACATTTTATCATGATGATGTAAAAAAGCCAAAACATTTTGGATACAAATAAACACATTAATTTAGAAGTTTCTAAAGTCAGCCAATTGAAACCAGAAATTTTTGTGATTAATGGACAGACAACTAAAACCCCATAGAACTTTGTTTTTACACACAACAATTTCAGCAAGATTATTATATGCTCAAAAGTAGAAATGTTTGATGCTACCAACAATAAAAGAATGATTGGTAAAATGGTGGAACTTATAGAGATGAACTTCTTCAATTAGAGAAAAGGCAATAACTACATTTATAGTGGCTTGGAGATCTGTTATAGACTTTATTCATGAAACAAAAATGCACATATGATTTGTGGTTTTGATGATAAGGAAAATAATTAGATAATAACAGAAACTGTGGGTTTTTTGTAATTATAGAGTAAGATATAACTTTTTAATTATATTTGCTGCAAAAGAAATCAGAAGCTTCCATTTCTATTTCTTTTTACTTTCTCTTTTTTTTCTTTGTATCCTTTGTTCTATATTAGTTTGTGTTAGTTTTCATGTTCTCTTTAAAAATTTTTAATAAAATGTGTAAAAAAAAGATATGGACATCCATCAACCATACCCAAGAGGAAAGAGTCAATATTTAATTTTAATGAATACTGGATAAATTAATATTGGAATATTTCTGGATTATTTCAAAGGAAGCTCTTTATTAAGCAACTGTGCATATGTAATTAATTTAATAAAATTATTCATCTAAGCTACATATTACCTTTTAATTATTTCTAATTATATAATGCCAGACATTTTTCTCATAAAATTGTTTCCATGAAATGAACTCTTTCACTGTAAACTTTCAAATATCACAATGTACAGAAGAGGCATGATTAGCTATGCTGAATTGTGCTATAGTGTATCATTTCTTCTGAATAAAGTTTTTCTATAAGCATCTGGATAGCATTCGGAACAACAAAAACTAGTAAAAGACACAAAGACAGAAGTGTGTTGCTGGTAAATGAGGCACTAATAATAAGGCTGCTCATTCATAGAGTTTCTATTAACACAAGATATTTTCACAGAGATGCAAACACTTGGGCTGAAGTTGAAAGGCTATATTACATATTACATTTTCTTGGTCTTTGAAACCCTTTCCTTGCCTATGAACTATTCAAAATGCCAAGCGCCATCTAAGCATCAAGCAGAACTGGCTGCAGCTTAAATTTGCAAATCTGCAAATTCAGTTTAAATTTGATGATCAATTCTTCCTTGCTACCCTCTCATATGTTGAATTGCCTTTAACTGAAAGTATTAGATTTTAGTGGCATAGGCACAATATGAAAAGCTACTCTCTACATATATACACACACATACACACAGCATATTGAGTTCTTGACTGCTCTCCTATCTGGGCAGAATAACACACTCTTTGTCATAATGAAATTCCATGCCAATCTTGGCTTCATCTGGAGAACTTCCTACTGTTCTGGAAGAGGCTCAGTTCAAACTCAGGGCTAGTGTTGGCTGGTTCTCAGCCAGAATGAATAGATCTAGGCTCCAGAAGAAACTACTTAGATGCAAGATTTGTTTGATGTTGTTGATGAACCATGAGTTGGCCAATTCTGTTTTGGAAACAGGTGGCAAAGCTGTTATTCATCCATTGTCAAAGTCTAAATGCTCTCTCTGGTCTCTTCTGACAGATGGTCAGGGCCAGGATGTAATCCAAGTAGCAGCGAACCACATGTTTAGTGGACTGCTTCATTCCAAACTCTGTTTTTTCAGTCTGATATATAGCATAGAGCTTCATCTCCAGCATTTCTATTTTCCTTTAAGGGGAAAAATACTGATGATAGGTGTAGTTAAATGCATGTACTGTACTGTCTTGAAGTTTAACCAGATATGTGCTCACATTTATTCTCCTGTACTAATCAGAGTAGCCACTGAAAGAAATGGTCACAAAGGGGAAGGAAGCTGCCCTCCTAGCCTCTCTGGGAATGACTGGTGTTTTCCTGAGTAACCATCCTAACATTCATCCAATGGAAATTAAATTCATTAGAGAAAAATACCTTTAAATAAATACATAAAGGAAATATATACTACAGTAATGGCTAACCTTTTCAGCACCCAAAGCACAAGTGCATACAACCCCCCAAAATGCACTGTGCGCCACTCCATGCATGTGCCCCACCCCCATGCATTTGTGTGCATCTCTGTGCATGTGTGCATGTTACCCATGCATGCTCCCTGTCTGCGCATGCATGCGTGCTCCACGCATGTGCCCAACCCCCGATGCATGTATTTGTGTCCCTGCATGTATGGCAGAGACTCGAAGACCAGCTAGTTGATGGGAGATGTGCACACATATGTGGCAGAGTTGAGCTGGGTTGAGCTCTCATGCCCACAGAGAAGGCTCTGCGTGCCACCTCTGGCACATGCACCATAGGTTCACCATCACGGATATAGTAGCTTATACAGTATAAACACCAATAGTCTAGTACAGGGGTTCCCAAACTTGGCAAACTTTAAGACTTGTGGACTTCAACTCCCAGAATTCTCCAGCCAGCTATGCAAGTTTGGAGACCTCTGGTCTAGTAAGAAGAAATTTGGGAGTTGTCTAAGATGACTCAGAAATGACAATAAACCTGGAATAGATCAAACTAAGGGGATTTCTTAAATTTTACATGGAGAACCATGTATGCGTTTTTATTTACATTATTGTCATTTCTAACTAAACAACCCATGTCTCCTTCATTATCCTTTCAGAGATATTTTCTCCCCTAAACACAGAAGCAGAATGGACAGAGGCAGATTGCTATTTTTTGGGGGTTTTGAAATTAAAGAAGAAAACATCATTTTATTAAAAATGAGGGCTACATAGCAAGACAAATACAGATGCTTTTGTTTAATCAGGGGTGCTTTTGATGATAACATTTGTGGCTGTTCTACTATTCTTTAAGAATATTCTAACATTTTCACTTCTTTTCCCTTAAAGAGACATTCAGCTTCCCATGATGGAATACCGGCTTTTTCAGATAAATAGGCACATTCTGTTTGGTTTGTCTTTTGCAGTTGATGTATAATGAGAGCAAAGCATGACTCTGTTGGGAACTGTGTTTGCTGAAGAGGGATATCTTCACCTTCTGATAAATTGAATGTAATTCTTGGAATCATGACAATGCCATTTTGGAATGCATCAATGTTTATCTTGGGTACAATGAGATGCTTGTGGAGTTCTTCCATGATCATCTGCATTCCACTGCTTTGGAAAGTCCATGTTTCTCATTAAAATTATATAAGATCCTATCTTCAGTTCCAATTTAAGTGGTGACAATCCAGAAAATTCATCTGAATCAAGGAATTTGTTGGAAAATGAGTAACATTGGCTCCTTCATTGACATCAGTGATGGAACCATATCCTTGTATCATTTCAGGGAAGTATTTCATGCAGTGATGGTGAATCTTTTGGGCTCAGCACATCAAAAATTTGGAAAAGGCCTAACCTAATTCTGTGGAGTATCTTAAATCTTGTATGTGGTGTCCTCTTACAAGATACCAATGTTGCTGAAATACCAGATGATGTTAAAGCAATAGCAACTTCTCCATCTCCCCTAACTTTACTGGAGATCCCTGCCAGTCTCTCCACAGGGTTGTATGAAGTTTCCAGAGACAGTTTAAAAATAAAATGGGGTCACATGACCTCCTGATAGCTAGGACAGGTCTGGTCTAGCTTATCTGCAGTGGCCAAAGGTGAGGAGGGCAGTCTACACTGAGTTTCAGAGTAGGAAACAATTGAAACAAGACATTTAGTAGCTAATGTATCTGATTGTTTAGTGGCTAATGTATCAGACTGTTACCAGAGAGATCCAGTTTCTACTCCATCTGTGGCCACAGCAGCTAACTTGGTGCCCTTCAGCCCAAACTACCTCTCAAGGTTCTTTGTAAGGAAATGTAGGAGGTTGGAGCAGTTAGATATATACCTTCTATCCCAACAAAGATGGGTTATGTGCATGTTCGTGTGCCAGAAAAGGGGCAATAAAATAACCAGGCCTTCCTTCAAGCACCATAAAGTTGTTGCTTCTTTAACAGCCACATGATGAGTTAATTTTTAGCTATTGGGTGAGGGAGGGAAAGAATTGCAATACTGGCTGGGAAACTGTCAAGGAACTTTGAAAATGAAGATCACGTGACTATAACAGCAGCACAGCAACAGCCAGCAGCACCAAAGCAGTCACAACTTCCCCAAACATGATTCCTTGAGAATCATGGGTTCTGGATTTCATACACATTCTGAAGTTAGCCCATTTGAGATGTCTTCATTCCAGAATTGTTGCCTGTAATGCATCATTTCACCCAGGTAAAGGTCAATGATAAGAATCCTAGTGGTATATAGATATTTGTTTCAGCTATGTACATTCCAGGCATATCCAAAGGCTTAGACATGGGCAGATGGTTGATGAAATGGACTATCAGCAGGTGTTTATGTGATTATATACCTATTGGTCTGGAAGTGCCAAATATATTTATTCATTTTGTTCAAGTTATCTATATTGCTCTTCTCCTTTTAATAATAACAGATTCTGTCTTCTTCCTGCCACAACAACTGCAATGTTTCCCCTATCCACATTCCAGTTTTGGGGAGAAAACACTCCCCTGGGGTAGGCTTCTCATAAAATATAAACTCTTGGGAACATGAATTTCTACAGAGTTTTCCAAACCCAGTCCTTCCTTTGGTAAAAACAAATACCATAAATATGTGAAAGATTTAACCTGAGTCAGAATTTATGGAGATTCAGCACCAACATCCAGTCATTGAGGCCCAGTGTTACTAATGAATTGCTAAATATAATATAATGCTGAAGAATTGGAAATCACATCTCACTTAAGGTTTAATAGCTTTTTTTTAAATGAAGAATAACAATAGCAGTAACAATAGCCATCAGTTGGAACTCCATCACCTTCCATTCACATCACTATAAATCCAGGCTATAGCTATGACCAGAGAGTACCATGATCAAGTCATGACCAAGGGAGATCCTTCAAGATCTGCAGATGCACTTTCTCTCCTTGGGGGAACACATTAAAAGCTAGATTATTATGGGGTGAAACTTTCACATCAAGGAATGTGACTTCCATTAGATGTGACTCTTGCACTCCCACATAGTCTAGAATATTTCTTCTTAAGGACACAAGTACCAGCTATTTCTCTATTACTAAACAACTAAAAAAGAAACAAACAAGCTAGGAAAGTTGCTGAGATAGCAACTCCAGTAGGAACTATAAAAGCAAAGGACATAGCATTTGGAGAAATAGTCATGAGAACTATCCTGTCAAAACATTTTACTAGCATTTTGGTGCTTAGCCCCCAACCTATCTGAGGCAACTTGCACCCTTTTTTCATGCCTCAGGAAAGAGGGTAGGCTGGAAAGAATTTATAAGTTCTTCCCCTACCCACCAGTCCTATCATATACACATTATTGAATCATAAGTAAAAAAAACAAACCAGAAGTTTATTCAACTCTTTGTCTGCTACTGCGTGCTTCAAAGGAATGATATTTGGCTTGCCTGGGCAAGATTGTGCTGGTCTACTCTATCTGATTGAAAACCAAGAGACCTGTCCTGCATGACGGCAACCACTTGATTTGAAAATAAGATTCCCAAAAGATAAAAACAATACCTGTTAGCCTGGTCTACATGTCAGGTGGCATGAAAAACATCCACTCATTTCTGGCCAAGATTATATTGAAGGTAAAAAGGTTTCAGCACTTTATGGCTCCTAATCGCTGAAGTAGCCTATCTAGTTTTCTGCATCATTTTTAGAGGTGAACCATTTCAGCTGGAACCTTCTAAAAAGTAATTCATTCCTGATTAAGAAAATTGCTACTTAACCTTAAGACAGATGACTATCAAGAGAAACCCAAGTTTCAATACCCAGGATAAGGTAGAATTGTAGGTTTTCAAACCTCAGACACACTGTTATCTCTCACACTAAGAAAGATTGGTACAAGTAGGCCCCTGTTCCTCAGAGTTGAACTATGCAAATCTCATTGTTTATGGACGTCTCTTCTCAGGAACTTATTTAAACTGAGCATTAGTAATGAAGAATGAAAGATTTATATTAAATCAGGCAGGCAGGTCCATGAAATGGGAGAAGACAGAAGGGGGTTATTGCCTAGATAATAGTATGTTAATTAATTGTAAAAGGTTAAGCCTGTAGGGTAATCTTAGTTCCCCTACAAGAATTTGCTTTGCAATGGCATTGCTAATAAATGTCATATGTCTTTAAAAAATGTGAGAGGGGATCAAAAATGAGAACAGTCTTTCTATGGAATAGAACGTTCTATGGAATAGACTTGAATGCAATCTGCAGATGTAACTGTTTTATAGCAGTCTACTGCAGTGCAACAGTTTTACATAAATGGCTTAATAAAGAAAGCTCAGAAAGGGAAAAGAATGCATTTGAAACTGTCTATTGCTTGTTCAAAGGACGAGCTGGCATGGATACAATTCAATGCAAATAGGCAAAGCTCTCTTCTGTTTTTAATTATACATTTCCTGTTTTGAGCTGTAAGTATATGAATGTATTACCATATATATTTATTGAAGGAGTAGGTTCCAGATGAAGGGGACTTGGACCATTACTTGCCCCCTCCCCAACAGTGGGCTGCTCTACCTGTCTGCTTTTTCTTTCTTAACCTTTGGTTCCAATGTTATCCTTGTCCCAAAGTTCAGGTCAGCAGAGGCTCTGTTTATTTACTTGAAGAGCAAGAGTGCAGGAAAATACAGTCTGAGCAGCTTCAGAGGTCAGAATCCCAATTTGGGACACAGTAAGTAAACAGTGATATTTATGAAATGACCTTGGGGCTGCCATTCCACTTATTGACTGGTTGATTATTTGCTAGCAGTTTCTAAAAGGGAGTGTTCATATATCCAAAATAAGGAACCTTCTTGTTTGCTTGATTATTCCATTCATTCTCTCCTCTATGGCTTTCGTTGTAAGTACTGTAGACTGAAAATCTTTGTTAAAGGTCTGCAGGGCAAGATCACAACATATGCAAGTATAAAAATAATTGCACTGTTCACAATGCAGCAAGCCAATATTGCTGTTTTGTGTATTTCCTTTATGCATTCTCTCCCAAATAATCTGGAGATAGCTCTTTTTCACTGCAACAACCAGCAGCAATTCAAGTGATGTCAATATCAATTCCTAATTTTACTCTTAAATGTTACATCTGTTACATCAACTAGAAGGGTTAAAATAGTTTGATGTGAAGGATTAGGAAAAACCTTGTAACATTCTATTTCTTTTAATTTCTGCATCATCCAATTCCTTACATCGGGAACATTTAAACTGTAGTGTATTCAGAAATCTCATAGCACAACCTAAATATATATTTTAAAAAAATCAGTAGCAATATAGAGAAATGTTGGAAACAGATGATCACTTTAGACAATAACAAAGGCATTATTCATACTGATTGTTTGAATCAGAAATGAAGCAGGAGAACAATTCTTCAAGGTTATTTTTTTTCTAATCCACTGATTTCTTCATTGCTAACATAATCTTCAACCATCCAAAATAATGCATAAAATACACGGACAACACCAGATGGAGCATACAGAAACAAAATTGGTTATATTATTGGTACAAGAAGGTAGAAAGCTCAGTTATAACAGCATAGATGTGGATGGGGCTGATTATAGAACTGATCACAAACTGTTCATGTAGGTGTTACAAAACAAAGCAAAAAAGCCAACCCATTTCCATGTTATGATCTTGAGCATATGCCCACCATCTTAACTGATAGAGAACTAGAGGAATTATGGAATGAAATCAAACGCATTGTTAAAGATCAAATTCTTTATTGGCCAAGTGTGATTGGATATACAAGGAATTTGTCTTGGTGCATATACTCTCAGTGTACATAAAAGAAAAGATACATTCATCAAGAGTCAAGAATCATAAGATACTGAAATGAATAGACTGACATTTGAAATTAGAGAGCAAGAAGATAAACAATTTTATAAAATTTGGGATTTATTCTATCAATGATTAGACAATAAAATATAGTAACGAAATATGTAGACTTTTAGAAAATACTAAATATATAAAGATGTATGTTTTCTCTTATTATATCTACAAAATGATTTTAGGATAGATTTGGGATGATAATATGAATTGTCACAAAATAAATTGAGTAAAATATGATTATTTCTTAAAGCATGAATGAATAATAAGCATAGTCAAATGATTGATTAATAATGATATTAATGCATTTAATATTGGATTGAAAATACAAGATCATATATAATATAATTGTAATTGAAGACTACCAAATGGAAGCACAAAAAAATTTGTAAACCAACCAACACACTGTATGTATATATATGGAAGATGGCCTGATGTTTTCATGTTTTGTTTGTTTATGTTGTTTTAAAAACCAATAAAAATTCATATAAAAAAAGAATCATAAGGTACAACACTTAATAATAGTCATAGGGTATAATAAGCAATCAAATCATACTAGGAAACAGTAAATGTAGATCATAAGGATACAAGCAACAAGGTTACAGTTATACAGTCATAAGAGGGAAGAGATGAATGAAAGGAAGGAAGGATGGGGAGGATTAATAGTAATAGTAATGTAGACTTAGTGTCTACTGTCAACATTTTGACAGTGTTGAGGGAATTATTTGTTTAGCAGAGTGATGGCGGGAAAAAAACTGTTCTTGTGTCTAGTTGTTCTGGTGTGCAGTGCTCTATAGCATCGTGTTGAGGGTAGGAGTTGAAACAGTTTATGTCTGAGGTGTGATGGGTCTGTAAATATTTTCACAGCCCTCTTTTTGACTCACACAATATACAGGTCCTCAATGGAAGGCAGGTTGGTCGTAATTGGGTTTTCTGCAGTCTTAATTACTCTCTGAAATCTGTGTCTGTCTTGTTTGGTTGCAGAACCAAACCAGGTGTAGATGAGGGTAAAAACAGACCCCAAAGGATCAAGAAATAGAAGAAAGCAAAATGGATATCAGGATAAATAGTGGAAATTGTCAAGCAGGGAAAGGAAAGATCTCAGGAAGGAACTTAACAAAAAAAATGTCACAGAGCTGTTAGAAAAACTAGTAGTTTTACAATGACATTTTTAAAGGTAAAAAACACAAAGTATAATTTTCCAAAAAATCTCCAAACTCAGAAAATGGATCCACCCTCAAATTGATATACTGTATTAAAGGATGCCAATTTACAGACAGTAGCTGAGTCAAAGAATATCAAAATATAAAAGCAACAGGTAGCAAACTATAGAAGCTACAGAAGCAAACTACAGAAGCAAAGGTCTATAGAAACTACAGAATCAAAAGAATATCAAACTACAAAAGCAAAAGTCTTGAAGAACAGGAGAAAGAACTGTTACTAAAATAAAGTAAGCAGAACTTAAATTTATTCCAGAAACTACGGTAATTTGAGAAAACATCTCAGATTAATTCTTTCCTAATTCACACAAAGATAAAATGAGGAAGAATGCACAATCAGATTTGCAAAATTCTGTTACTATGGATGTTACAATAAAAGTAGATCTGACCTATATAAATACTGGGGTTTTTTTTAGTCTGATCTACCTTATAGGATTGAAATACAGTGTAGAAAACAGAATAGGAGAGTTGGAAGAGACATTGGAAGTCTTCTATTTCAACACCCTATTCATGCAGGAGACCCTATACCATTCTGGACAAATGGTTCACTAATCTCTTCTGAAAAACGTCCAGTGAGGGAGCACTCACAGTTTCTGGAGGCAAGCCATTCCACTAATTAATTGTTCTCATTGTCAGGGATTTTTTCCTTTGTTCTAGGTTGGATCTCTGCTTGTTAAGTTTCCAGCTATTACTTCTTGTCCTGCTCTCAGGTGCTTTGGAAAATAGGTTGACCCTCTCCTCTGTATGATAGCCCCTCCAAATATTGGAAGACTGCTATCATGTCACAATCCATGGCTTCTAGTTATAGCTTTGCTTGTTTCTAAGTGTATACAGATCCATTGTTTGATTATCTTTTCCAGGGTCTTCCATGGTATTGATGTCAGGTTGATAGGTTTGTAGTTTCTTGGTTCCATTTTTTTCTTTTTTGGTATTTGCCAGTGCTCCAGTGCTCCAGGATCTTTGAAAGATATGGTTCAATGGTTCTGAGTTCACATCTACCACTCCTTCAGAACCATTGGATATATTCCATCTGGTTCTAGTGATGCGAGTTCACCTAGATTCGACTGATGTTGTCTTATCATTTTCTTGCCTATTTCGACTTGTATTCTTAATCTGTCATTTATGGTACTGCTTTAGAAAGAAATAATGACATTCTGTACAGTAGGGATATCAGTATCCAAACTACTAACTATCCAAACTATTCATTTATTTATTCATTTATTTAGAAATCCAGAGTTCTCACTTAAGGCACAAACGACCAAAGTCAAATTGTCATATTTTAGACATATTATATAAAGACACAACACATTCCTCTCTTGAGAAATTGAAATTGCTGGGAAAGATGGAAGGAAACATAATATGACAAGCAATAGTAATGTGGGTAGACTTGATTACAGTGGTGCTGGGTACATTGTAGGAAGGCTTGAAGAGCCAGACTGGGTGCAGATCATCCTGGAGAATGTCTTGTTATGTGATTGACAAGAATTGACATGAACTTGATGGTACATAATCAATCCATAAAATAATTTTATAGATCTACATTGCATTTCAACAAGTATACAATGCTAAAAACAATTTTGGTACCCCCCAAAGAAGACATGCATGCATTTGGAATTATTATTATTATTATGCTCTAAATATTCTTCTGTTTACAATGGATAAAATTAAAGCCATGATGTTAACCAGTGGTGGGATTCAAAATATTTTACTACTGGTTCTGTGGGCATGGCTTGGTGGACATGGCATGGCTTGGTGGGTGTGGCAGGGGAAGGATACTGCAAAATCTCCATTCCTTCCCCACTCCTGGGGGAAGGTTACCACTGGTTTTCCGAACTACTCAAAATTTCTGCTACCGGTTCTCCAGAACTGGTCAGAACCTGCTGATACCACCTCTGATGTTAACCAATAATAGTATTTCTGATCCATCATTTCTTGTCCAAAGCCACCATTATTTACAATGCATCTGTCATAAATCAAAAACTGAAAATCCTTACCAAAACTAACAAAGCAGTTCACTGATTACATAATGTCTATTACAGGGGCTGAAGAAAATAAATTGAACCCAAAGGATCACATATTAGATCAAACCATAGCAAAAGGTAAATAAGTTCTCAAGTTGAGCTTGACTTCGATGACTTCAAGGAAACCTCTACATAGTTTCTTAGTAGCAGTACAGAAGCAATTTGCCATTGTTTCCTTCTGGGATCACTTGTAACTTCTCCATGTGTGGGGTTTCTTCGTGCCCCTTATCCAGTTACTAGCATCCCTTATCCAATTACTAGCTTGGCCGAATCTGCTTAGCTAAGAAAAGGTTGACCTCCAACTGCTACCTGATAATATTATAAGGGAAAAAAAATGTAGCCATTGTGTGTGCCAATGCAGTCCTGTGTGTGTTCATTGAAAGGTCCCACTGATCTCCATGCTGCCTAAATTTATTATGATGCTATTAAAGAGGAAAGTGACTGATGGAACAGAAGAATAGATAAGTCAGTTCATAGAATAAATAACATTGGAGCTAGGCTACTATATCCAGGCTGCAAAATTTCCAGATTGGCAATTTAAAAATAGAAGTAAACAAAGTCCCACCCTTTTGCTCTAATCTACTGGTAGCAGTTTTCAAAATGTGGTCTGGAGACCCTTGGCAGGGAAGAGTCCATGAAGTCATAAATTCATAAATAAACAATTTAACATTTCTCAGTTTTAATTTCTAACACAGTGCATATCAACAAATAGTGTCCACGTAAACCAAAGCTGAACACATTTATCGTGCATCATGCACAAAATTGCTGTCTTGATGCATGCTGGGTAGAACTGAGGAATAGTCTTGCTGGTATCCTGATATGCTTATAGTTATAAAAGGAATAAATTGGGCTAATCATCTACAACTGCTTAATAAATGAAACTCCTATAATGTGCAACTGTAGCCTAGTTACTGCCAAGGAGAGGAAAAAGTGGGAAATACATTCACTTTGAGATTATCATGTTTACAAAGTCTGCAGTGTGCAACATGCTAATTCTGGCTTAGCTTGGACCACCTGGATAATTTAAATTGCATTTAGCATCAGCTGGTGGGGAACTTGGGGAAAAATATAAATTTGGGCACTATGTATATGTGCATATATATATATTTAGAAATACTGTATATAAAGGTAAGCACACACACATGTAGACCCACCCACATGCATAATATTCCTTGAAAATAAAAATACAACTTTTTTCAGTAAAAGAACATAAAAAATAACTTATTCTATTTTATGTTGCATCTATTTAAAAGTGCATGTTTATTCATTACAGTGACAGGTACTTAATTAACATTTTAAATGATCTGATAAAATACTCTCTATGAGTTTCAGATATTTTATGTCACCTTTCTAAAGGTCATAAAGGGAAAAAAGGATGAGCATTGTTCCATTCAACCATCAACTAATCCCAGGTGTATTTCAAAACTGGCAACATAGGGGCATATGATTAAGTTTAAAGTTAGTAAGAAGCAGCAGCAGGCTGACCTAATTGAAATTTAGGGTTGGGCTGGATGGAATTCTTCTAGAGTACCTCAGGTCTACTATCCAGGCAGAGTAATAAAACAAAACAAAACAACACAAAACCAAACCAAACTATTCTTTCAAAAAAACACTTAGATACTATGGTTGCCAAGGAAACTACCTGGAGAAGTACATAAAGTCACCAGAAGTGGAGAAATTGATTTTGTTTTTCACTCACAATGATTCAAAATCATCTTTACAGTGTTAATGTTACCTGTTGCTGTTATTGTAACTATTATCTTGCAGTTGTTTGCATTTTTAAAATCTGCAGTTATTGGTCTGCAACACAGATCTCAGGTTCATGCTTTCATATACATTTTTATGTGAAATATATACACACTCTCTGTCTGTCTGTCTCTATCTATCTATCTATCATCTATCTGTGTGTCTGTCTCTATCTCTCTATCTTTCTATTTGTCTATCGATCCATCCATCTATGGAAAATACCCATATTTTCTAGTTTGATGTTTACCTCCCAGGAAAAAGCTGATATGGGAAACTGGAATAGTGGGTGAAAAACAGTTGAAAACTAAATACACAGTTCCTAGTTTTTAGAGCTCAAATATGAACAGCATCTTCTGTGACATCCAATGGTGAAAGTTTATTTAGAAGGAGATTCCACTGAGTTCAGTGTGTTTAAATCAAAGGTAAATGTGTTGGATTGCAGCCTAAATGTTTTATGGGGGAATTAACCCTCTGCTAGTCATTAATTATCAACCATTAAACTCTCTTTTTAAAACCCATTGTGGTCCCTTAATTTGGGGTAGAATCAGGGCAACTGAATGGAGCTGAGCATTTACAGGCTGGATGCCTTTTCTGATGCCACGCAGAATTCACAGCAGATATTTTTTCTTTGCGCCTTAGGAGAGAAATATCTGCTGCTACCTAGGACTGAACTCTTAACCTTCCAAGTGGAAGGCAAGCATCTTCACCACTAGGCCACCACACTGCTTATTAATTATCAACCATTCTCCTGTTTTAAAAAAAACATATTCATTTATGCCTTCATACACTCATACATTCATTTGATTTATATTTTGTCTTTATTTACAGAAGAACAAGGCAAAACACCTTAGCTATCGTGATTTTTTTTTACCTCTAAGACTAATTTGCAAAAGCAGATTTGGGTACAAACATGATACAGCTCTCTCTAACTATTATTGATATTTTGTACTTCAAGCTAACATTATCTGTGTTGGCACTTTTTGTTAGGATGAATTAAAATCAGCCTGAAAGGGGCTATGCAACTAATTAAAAAGAGAAATTTAAGCCTTGTACTTTTGTGAAAAGTAATTCACAAAATGTGGATTGAGAATAGGATAACTATGAATTCTTAATGATATTTTCCACATAATGTACATACATTTTTAAGCTCATAATTATGAGAAAATGGATGTTTAAATACACTGAGCACTTGAATTTTTTCAGTTAATTGTTAACAATTCAGTAAGGCTGGATTATAAATACATTTTTGTCATTCTTATGCTGTCATTCATGGGTAAAAAATTATATTCATGGAAATCCTTTTTATTTTTAGAATGCCACCTCATTTTTTAAATTAACTAATTATTTTAATTATAGATTAGATAATAGTTTCATTAAATATCATTTTAATATTCTGTAATGTTAATTTCATATTTTAAATTTTCTTTTTATTAACATTTTAAATGTAATATTTAAAATATTTTTGAATTTCTTAGAGTGGTCTTTTTGTATGAAATTTAATCTATTATTTTAATGTGAATGAATAAATAGGAACTTGGCAAACTGCAAAGCAAAACAAGATGAAGACTATAACATCCTTTTTTTATATCCAAAAAAACCCATAAACATTCTCAGAAGAGAAAAAAAAACAGAACATGTGGAAGTATGTGGAAGCCGAATCCCATAACTTTGCTTGCAAATGTAAAATAACACTTTATCAGTAACAATGAAGAAAATGAGTTAGGTCATACGCATCTGCAGGAGGATGACAAAAGATGTATGGTAATGCCATAATGCAAACAGTGGTGGGATTCAAAAAAATTTACTACTGGTTCTGTGGGCGTGGCTTGGTGAGCATGGCAAGGGAAGGATACTGTAAAATTTCCATTCCCACCCCACTCCAGGGGAAGGATAGCGTAAAATCCCCATTTCCATCCCACCCCACTAACCTGCTTTCCAGCTCCGTTCTCCTGTGCAAGGCAACAAAAGAAGATCCAGCCGATCAGGAAGCAGAGAATTGATGGGAACGGGACCAGTCAGAGATAGTATTTGCCAGTTCTTTGAACTACTCAAAATTTCCACTACCGGTTCTCCAGAACTTGTCAGAACCTGCTAAACCACCTCTGAATGCAAAGTGTACCCCAAGTTGTTGAATGTAATGTCAAGGTGTGTAGAAAGTATGGTAGATGACCTTGAAGGAGATATGCAGAAACTGTTGCCTAAGCAAAACAGGGTGAAACATTTCTAAAATCCACAATGAGATTGAGAAGAAATTCAGGCAGACACCTCACTAGAATATCAGGAGGAGGAGGAGGAAGAGGAGAAGGAGGAGGAGGAGGAGGAGGAGGAGGAGGTAGACAGCTGCACAATTTCAAGATATTATAATAAGTCTCAGTAAGAGTAGCTTTAACCTTTTTTTAAAGCTGATTTCCTGATGTTGTCTACCTATTGGAGTTGACATGATACAGTCTGTTTTGTGATTATATGTTTTGTAATGTTGGCATCTTTGTACTTAGGAATAGGCATCTACAATATGATTTATGACAGTGACACAAGCCTTAGGGAATGGTGTGATTGCTCCCACAGCTGAATGCTCCCCAAGATCTTCCACACATCATTTAAGCCCATGTCACACCGCCCAACGGATGCAAAAAGGACACAGCAGACGAGCAAAATGTTCCATCCATTGTTATCCGC
>BHFT01035012.1:0-19483 GCA_004320025.1 Laticauda laticaudata | reverse complement strand
ACCACCGCTGCAACCGCCTTTGGGAAAGGGAGTAATGGCCAGCTGGGGAGGAGAGATGCAGCTCTCCTCAATCCTGCAGGCAGTCTTCCTACTCTTCACTACCTCTACGGGGTGGCTTAGCTCCAAAACCAGCTGGCTCGGGGCGCTCCAGTGGCGAGCACGGATCAAAGCCTCGGAGAGACGAGGTTTCTGTCTGTCGCCGAAGAAGCTCAAACCAGAAGTCAGCCTTCCAACCTTCTAAGGTGGGTAAATTAAGGACCCAGATTGCTGGGGGCAATATGCTGACTCTGAAAAACGCTTTGAGACAGCTGTAAAGCACTGTGAAGTGATATGTAAGTCAAAGTACTGTTGCTATTCTGAGAATGTTTGAATATTGATAACATTCTTAAATAGAACAAGGAAGTTACTAGATGATGACATGTAGTTGTCAAATTTTAAGAGATAAGAGTTAAGATTAATAGTTTATATACCTTGCATCAACTCCATAAAAATAGTATCTAAGTGGTTTGAGCCACATATTTTCTCGGAAGAAAAGGAGGGCAAAGGCACATCCTTATCTGTCAGTTTCCTTACTAGTGGAAATGTTATTCATGTTCCACAGTTCAAATGAGAATCTATGTACAAAATACATCTACGAGAGACTGCTAGATTTACATTTAATTAAAGATTGACAACAGTATCATATGGGAGATTTCTACAATTGTGCATTTTTCATACATGAATCCTAGTGGAAGAAACTCTGATCACTTATCACCAGGAAATGTATTATTTGAGCAGAGAAGAAGCTTCTGTTGCACAATCATGTAGACACATGAGAAGCATGAAATGCTTTACCATAGTGCAATTAGTAACTACGGCATAGAAGAAATATATGAAAGAGATTTACTTATATACTTACAGTTTATTATTATACCATTTTGTCCATCTCACATTACCTGTATTCATCAATGATAGATTTATAGTCAGATAAGCATGTTGGGGTTAAAAGAGGTATTTTTGTATCACTTTTCATTTTAAAGTATTTTTATTGTAAAATTGCAAAAGAGAGGTTAGGTCATTTGTATGAATAACCATTAGCTGCATGATCTGTTTTTCAATGTGATCTACTTTTATCTGATCATCAGTCCTCTTCTCAAATGTTGTATTTGTATAGATTATAGGTAGTCTATTGAAAAACAGCCACACTGACAACTGCTATTACCAAAGCTGTTAACTGTTAATCTCCCACAAGGTTGTAAGTTATGTAAGAACATTATTCAGATGAGCACAAACCCATTGCAGCAATTGAGAATATTGGAAAAAGAAAATGCCATCTTTATAACACTTTATAATAAATTTAGGAAAGGATATGGAGGTTTTGAAAGAGGTCAGTTGTCTGCCAAGTGCTACTGCCAGTAGAGACAAAAGGCATATTTTAAAGATCACCAAGAATGCCAGTAAGGAGTGTGATGTTGATGCTATTGTATATCTAGGCATGTATGATCTTTCCCCAAAAGATGCACTCTCTTTGCAGAATGATTCTGAGAGCTTGGAGTAGGAACTTAGTAGGATAGTTTGTAGGCTTACTTTTTCAGAGTATATAAGAAACAAAAAGGAAAAGGCCAATGTGTAGCAGAGTTTAATGTATGGCTAAAGGAGTCATGTAAAGGGGAAGACTTTGGTTATGTTAGTCACAATGTCTGCAGCTGGTCTAATGAAAAACTGTATAAAAGAGAAGGTTTGCATCTATTAAAGAAAGGAACTGAGTTACTTGGTATTAAATTCACAGATTTTCTGGAGAAACATTTAAACTTAATAACAGGGACAGTGAATTAATTGGCATGACCTCTACCTGCTGTGTGGAATTGCCCCTCCTACAGTCAGAAGAGATGTATTTTCAAGAGTGGAACGCACAAAACAGGAAGATGACAGTCGCCATCTCACTTTTCCAAGCATGTTTCCTCCACCAAAAGGCTAAAATCCGGAAGAGTTTTCTACACTCAGTACAACCCCTGGATGGCAATCCCCAGAGCTGCAGGATAGAAGCCTGGTTCAAAACATCTTACAGGAGAAACCCCTTAACCTCTTTTTGAGGCCAAAGGAAATCCCTCCCAACAGTGCCAGTGAGCATGGCAAAATTGGCGCTGCCTGATCGCCTTAGAACTGGAGTTGGGAGATGCAAGCCCTGATGCAAGAAATGGGGATACAACCATGATGGACTACAGAATGCGACTGCGGGGAGGCTCCCCAGACAATGGAACACCTATTAAACTGCACCCTGCTACCTACAACCCTGTACATCACATGATCTCCACGATACACCCCATGTGCCAGAGCCTGTGTTTCTACAGTGGCTGGGAAAAGTGTAGCGACACGAGAGAAGAATTGGCATAGAAATATTTCTGTCTCCAGCAATCTAAAACTAATAGGGTTTATACAGTCATGTAACATAGATATTTATGTAGTAGGAATATCAACCTAGCTGTCCAAACAAAATCAAGTTTTTCATAATGAGTGCCATACTATATGCACTAATCAAACAGGTGGTAAAGAAGTCGAGAAACTCAGGCACTGTAGTAACTGTGTGGCATTCATTATGTTTGCAACTTTGTATCATTGCAACTATGAATCGTTCAGCGCTTTGATACATCGTATCACTCACAGTATAATCATTGAGCTTCTGTCTCCTCAGTGACTTTGCAGGACACGTACAGGGACAAGGAGTTTAAACATCTGTAGAAATAACTTAATACATTGTAATCAGTTTGTTAACTGCAGCTTTGTAAAGCAGGAAGATCCTGATTGAATTGTAATCTTGCGATCCTGTCTGACATGGAATTTTGTTTATCTGAGTTAATTAAAATCATGTGTATTTTGTTTTTGACCTGGGCTTGACCTAGGTTCTGTTTAAACAATCACCTCCTTTTGATGTAGCATAATAAAAAAGGGGGTGCATCCAGACCTTCTTTGCACGCTCATCCCGAGAAACTTCGTCTCCTGTTGTTTCTTTCTCCTTTCGCTCTCCTATCATGAGGTGCCCATCTAATGCGGGATAGCAGATACCGCATTTTGGTGACCCCGACGTGATTACCTAAGGGGGATACGTTGCGACGCGCCCATCATCTTGCCCGCTCGAGGGGAGCTGTGCATCGCCAGGCCTGAAGCGAATTGCACATCATCGGATCTGAAACACGGTCTAGACTGTAAGTATGGGTGGAAACTTTTCTCAACAACAGACAGAGCATCTGAAGAAAATTGAGGGAGTTAGTCCGCTTCTTTTTCTAAATATTCTGCTAATTTAAAGGGCTCGCCTGTAAAAATGAAAACCTATTGCTACCTTATTGACTTATGTGTGGCAAAATTGTCCCAATTATCCAGAGAAAGGGTCCTTAAAATTTCCATTTGGCAAAAATTGGTGACTATCTCCATAGTCCCCTCGTGCACCTATTGCATTTTGGTCACTTGGAGGAAAATTAATGGAGGCTTTAAAAGTTCATCATAAAATAGAGGCAGAGAAAGTATTTGAAATCCCCCCCACCAAGTTATGATAACTTTTCTTCCTTCAACCCTCTGCTCCCAATGATCATAAGTCATTAAGGGAGCCTCCTCCATCCAATCCACTTCTTTAAATGTAGAGCCCCTCGTGTCCTCCACACCCCTCACCGAGGGGGGGAGTGTTGTAAAAGCCATTCAACAAGCCTTTTATGAAGGAGAAATGGATGAGGACACCATTGCAGCTGCTCTCTTTATCCTATCATACAAGCGTGGCAATCCTCTAGCTCCTCAGTATATCCCAATGTCCACAAAATGATAAAGGATTTAAAAGCAGCTTGCAAGGAAAATGGTATTCAATTCACTATGCCCTCGATGCCAAAAGGCTATCATTGGGCTAATCAGTGCAGAGTCCAAAAGAATGAACAGCAGAATAACCCTGCAATCATTCAAAACCTTTTTTGAATCAGGATTTAAGGCTGTGAATTCGGTCCTCCTTTCAATGGGACCCCTGCAATGTGTGTCTTCCAAATCCTAACATAATTCCAGAGTATGACCTTATCATTATTGATTTAAAAGACTGTTTTTTCTCCATTCACATTAACACCAGTTAGATTAGAAAAATTATTTGCTTTTACAGTACCAACCTTAAATAATCAGAGACCTACCAAACGATATCAATGAAAGTCTTAACCGCAAGGCATGTTAAACAGTCTACAATGTGTCAATATTTTGTGGATTTAGCCTGTCAACCATACAGGGACAAATATCCTCATTTTTTAGTCTATCATTATATGGATGATATATTGGTATCTGCACCTGGCCAAAGGGCACGGTATTAAAAAACTCTGCCATGCCTGACCTCCATTCTAGGTAAAGCAGGTCTCACAATAGCCCCAGAAAAAGTGCAATCCAAACCACCCTTTTCCTATTAGTTACAAGTTGCTTTGCCTCAGCTGCTGTTCCTTCCCTTCCCCTCCCAGCACTTCCCCCCGACACACCACACTTGTGACTTACAACAGTTCCTAGGAACCTTAAATGGGCACGTCCTTATTTGGGTTTGACCACAGCTACATTAGCTCCTCTTTTTAATGCCTCACACAAGGTAAAGCTCCGTCTGATGTTATCATTCTAAATAAAGAGCAGTTACAGGCATTGAAAGACGTTTCCATTCATTGGCTACTCGATGGGTAGATCGAGCTATAGAGAATTGCCCTTTATCAATTGCTTTGCTAAATACTTTTCAGAGACCAACAGCTGTTATTATGCAAATCCATCAGACAAAGGTTCTGATTTTAGAATGGCTGCATTTGTCTCACACCCACGGACCCAACACTCACGAGTAAAGCCTCTGCATATTCCCAGTTGATCTATAAAGGTCGACAAAGATGTAAACAACTCATGGGGATGTGAGCCTGGTTCAAATATTCACTCCTTGCTCACTGACCACGGTGGGAAATGCTATGGTGTAATTCAGAAGAACTACAATACGCTTTAGAAGAGTGGCCAGGGCAAATTTCTTGCCAATTTACCAGCAGACCCACATTTCACTTTTCTTAAAATCTTCCTTTTGAATGGCAATCCCCCCTCTCAATTTCTCCATTAGTAGATGCACCTACGCTTTATGCAATGGGGGGAAAATGTATGGTGCTTGTTGCATGGTACCAAGAGGGAGAGTGGAAAAACCTAAAATTACCCCCCGCAATATTCTGCGCAAACCAGGCAGAACTTGCTGCATCTCTTATGCATTTCAACAGTTTCAAAAAGCTCCTTTTAATTTAATAGTAGATTCCTTATACGTTTCTCAGATTTTGAAAAATATATATCAAGCCTATTTATCTCCCTAGCATATCTGTTTCCTTTGTTAAAATTGATGCTTCCTCTACAACAATGTATCAATAATCGTAGGTATCCATTCTTTGTAGACATATCAGGAGCCATCAACCTCTTCCTGGTATACACAGGAGGGAAACAAAATTGCAGATGCAGCGGCAACAGGTGCATCAGGTAAATCAATTTGTAATCTGACAGCAGCCCAAGCCATGACTATTTTCATCAAAATAAAAAGCATTACAAAAACAATTTTCTCTAACTCAGGCAGAAAGCTGCTGTCATTATTTCAACAATGCCCCACATGTAGTAAGCAAGGACATTCCATTCCCATAGGAGTAAATCCTAGAGGATTAAAAGATTGTGAAATTTGGCAAATGGATGTAATCAGTATCCACCTTTGCCCCTTGGAAATATTTGCACGTTTCCATTGATACATATTCAGGGTTTATTCTGGCTAATCCTCAAAGGAGAAGCTGTAAAACATGTCATCAATCATTCAATTCGTACCTTTGCCTGCGCTGGGACGTCCAAAAGAATCACACAGACAATGGACCTGCCTATACGAGTTCTGCTTTCAGGACTTCTGTAACAGATGGGATGTAACTCACAGTGGGATTCCCTATAACAGCCAGGGGCAGGCTATTGTGGAATGAGCTCACTTATCTCTGAAACGTGCTCTTGATAGATATTCGTTGAGGGGAAAACCCCTAACCTCCCAGCATTGCAAAATACTTTAACATTTGTCTTTACACTCTTTATTTTCTTAATCTGACTGCATTCCTCCTACTTCTGCTGCTTTCACGTCATTTTTCTCCTCCCTCAACCCCCCTAACAGACATCTACATCTTAAACTCTTCCTGATATTCTTGCCTATATCTCTTGCAATTTCTACCTTATTCATATTCTACCTATACCTTTGTTCAACATGGTCATTGGACCAACATTAGAATTTCACTTTATTAATTATAATAGTGACTGTCCTATTGTTTGTTGGCATAATAATCTTCCCATAAATCTATCTCCTTATATTCACACACTATTTCAAACAAAACCTATGCTTTCTGTCAAAAGATTATTCGTGTAAGGCCACTTCATTAACAGAAGGCTATTTACTTTTCCATGTGGTACGTCATGAAAATGCTACCCATAGCTTTCACTCTGTCACTTCTGTTTTGTTTACAAAGCACTCTATCACTCACTCTTTTGTTCCCTATTTACTCTTCCTATGGAAAAGAACCTTTAAAATCTTTTCCTCTATTCAAGCTAGATAAGGAGGACTAAATGCCTTCTTTTGTATTATGGTTTCCTCCCACCAACTAACATCCTTGAAGAAGGACAAATTAATCTTCATTGTCATTATTGTAATACTTGTGATGCTTTATATATCCAAACTCTGATCCTGTCAGCAAACAACGCTTCAAAAGAACTGTCCATGATGATCCGCAGAAGCCTCACAGAAAATATAATGTTACTTGGATTATAAAAGACTTTCAAGGCACTTCCTTTAAGCTCTACAACCAATTTTCTCGCATAGAAGACTTCTACCACCACTTCAATTCGATTTGGCAGAAATGCTTGTATCGTAGAGGCTTAGATCTGTTTATTTTTAAAACAAGGGGGATTGTGTGCTGCGCTTAAAGAAAAATGTTGTTTTTATGCTGATAGCAGGGGGATCGTGTTGGATTCTATGAAAGAATAGAAAAACGCTTAAAGGAATAGAGAAAATAAAAGGTTAAACATGTATAAATTGGTATCAAGGCTTGTTTTCTATTTCACCATGGCTTACAACTCTTTTAACTGGCATTGACAGGACCATTAATAATCATAATATTGATATGTATTATAGGACCTTGTTGTTTTAATAGAATATTGCAAGTTTTGAAAAATCAATTATCTTCCATAACGGCAAATGTTAATGTGTTATTACAAGCTCATGTTTAAGTCCTTAACACAGGATGAAAAAATGTCATTGTGAGTTACCGCTCCTTGGACAACCCTGACACTGACGGATTGCATCCCTGCCTAGATGACTGGGACGATGAACATTTCAGAAAAAAGGTTCCTGTCTTCTGAAACAAGGAAGAAGATTCGTCATAAATAATAAAAACAGAGGATATGTAGTAACATGTGTGGCATTCATATGTTTCAACTTTGTATCATTGCAACTATGAATCGTTCAGGCATTTGATACATCGTATCACTCACGTATATCATTGAGCTTCTGTCTCCTCAGTGACCTTTTGCAGGACACGTACAGGGACAAGGAGTTAAACATCTGTAGAAATATTACTACATTGTATCAGTTTGTTTAACATGCAGCTTTGTAAAGCAGGAAGATCCTGATTGAATTGTAATCTTGCGATCCTGTCTGACATGGAATTTGGCTTTATCTGAGTTAATTAAAATCATGTGTATTTTGTTTTGACCCTGGGCTTGATACTAGGCTCTGTTTAAACAATCACGCTCCTTTTGATGTAGCATAAAAAAGGGGGTGCATCACAGACCTTCTTTGCACGCTCATATTACCCGAGAAACTTCGTCTCCTGTTGTTTCTTTCTCCTTTCGCTCCCTATCATGAGGTGCCCATCTAATGCGGGATAGCAGATACCGCAAGGCACAATATAAGTAATATAGAAAGTAAACAGTCAGTCAAAAAGGACTCAAATGTCTATACACCAGCACACAGAATATGAGCTCAGTTTATTCAGGAAATCATAATAAGAGTTATATTTTTTAGTAGTTGCCACCACATCCAGAAAATAAGAATACACCAAAATCTGGCATAGGGATAAAAATAAATACTATTTTCTTTCCAATATTTTGAATATGTACACACAACAACACTGTGTGTATATTTATCTTCTTGGACCTGTTAAGTAAGCAATCAAAATAGTCACAAGGATTCTGAGGAGCCAGTGTTTTCTGATGGAGATCTACTTTTTTCACAAAGTAGATGGAGATCTACTTTTTTCAGAATCAGCCAAAATCTTACTATGTTGCCCAGATGAAATCTTGCTACATTGTTATGTTTAATATATATTTTTAAAAAGTGGATCAAGTAATCAGGTCTTCAATCCATTGAGTAAATGGAAGCAGGATGAGAAAGGAAAAAACCAGTTCAACCTATCCAAAACAGTATTGTAAAGCAGGGGTCCACAACCACCAGGCCCCGGACTGGTAACTGTCCATGGATCATTTTGTACCGGGCCGCAAAGAATGAATAATCGTGATTAAAATATATATAAAAATATATGTTATTTTAGTAAAGAAATAGTAAAGAAGCCCTTTACTATTGGGGAAGTTAACTAAAACGGCCAGGAACTTTTTCACAAACTGCGTGAAACTGGTCCCTGGTACAAAAAATGTTGGGGACCACTGTTGTAAAGGACAGATTAGGAACACAAGTCAAAATAGGCAAAAAATGGGAAACAACACCTATTAACTCTAGACAAGTTCAAATCTCCAGGATCAGATGAATTACATCCCAAAGTTCTGAATAAATTGGCAGACGTGATCTTTGAACCACTGAACCATATCATTCAAATATCCTGAAACACTGGGGAAATACCAGAGGGCTGGAAAATGGCTGATATGATTTCTATCTTAAAAAAAAGAAAAGACCACAACCTACTTCTTACTAAGATAGAAAATTGTGGGATAAACAACATCACTACCAGATGGATGCATAACTGACTGACCAACCACACTCAATGGGTAGTCTACATGGGGGGAAGCATGCAATGGGGTACCCCAAGGTTTTGTCTTGGGCCCAATTCTCTTAAACATCTTCATAAACAGGTGAGGGGATAGAAAGGGAATTGTCATATTTGCAGCCAAAACTGGTGAGAATAGCCAAAACCTAGAAAATATGCTTGAGATCCAGAAGGATCTTCTGGACAGCAAATCTTGACAGATTTAAATGCTTGACCCCATCCAACAAAATGCAAGTCAGTGTAAGAAGAGTAAGGATAAAATAAAGCAAAACCAAATGCATAGGTATAGAATAGGTAGTACTGGGTTCAACAACAGTAACTGTGAGAGAGATCTAAAATCCTTGTGGATAACCACTTAAATAAAAGTCAGTAGTATACTACAGCTGCCAAAAAAACCCAAAAACAAATGCTGTCCTAGGCTGCATCCTCAGAATGACAGGATCAAGGTCATGCTTTATACTGCCTTGCAAGGCCAAACCTGGAATATTGTGTCCAATTTTGATTACTACAGTAAAAAAAAAGATGTTGAGACTTTACAAAGAGTGCAGAGAAGAGCAACAAAGATTATTAGAGGGCTAGATGCTAAAACATGATTAACAGTTGCAGGAACTGGATATGTCCAGTCTAACAAAGAGAAGAACTAGGCGTGACATGGTAACAGTCTGCCAATATTTGAGCAATTGTCACAGAATAGAAGGGATCGATCTATTCTCCAAAGTACATGAGAGCAGGGCAAGAAGTAACAGGTGAAAACTTACCAAAAAGAAAACCAACCTAAGGAGAAATTTCCTGACAGTGAGAACAATTAATCAGTGAAATGCTTGCCTCTAGTACAGGGGTCTTCAAACTTGACAGCTTTAAGACTTGTGGACTTCAACTCCCTCTTAAGGAGGAGGTCAGTACATAGCTCAGAAATTCTGGGAGTTGAAGTCCACAAGTTTTAAACTTGCCAAGTTTGAAGACCCTTGCTCCAGAAGCTGTGTGTTTTCCATCACTGGTTGGTTTTAAGAAGAGAATAGACAGCCATTTGTCTGGAATGGTGTAGAATCTCCTGCTGGAGCAGGGTATTGGGCTAGAAGAATTCCAAGGCTGTTCCATTTCTTTTTTTCTGTATTCTGATTTACTTACCTGCAACATATTTTATCTTTTCTGTATGTTTTATATTCTTCCTGCTTATATTTGTTCCTTTCTTGAGCAGGAAGGATCAACTCCAAAACACAATGCCATTCTTTTTATTATTACTTAAGTGGGGCCCAGTTTGTTTGCAGCATGCAAACCTCTCTCTTGCTTTTAATTAACTTTTTGAGGCTGCCAACAGTTAAATGGGACAGGTCGCCTTTTGTGTGTCAGAGTAGCTCTAATGAAAATGAGTCAGGTCTATGGAGATTCTCAGTCATCCAGGTCATGGTTGTCCCAAAGATCCTTTTTCAAGAGGCAACTAAACTTTCTTGTAAGTCCAGTTGTCTCTTGAAAAAGCATCATTGGGATAGTTTTATTTTATTTTTATTTTATTTGATTTGTCAATCGCTTACAAGATAATAGGTATAAGGATAAACATAGTTATGAATACATGAAATGGGTACATATAAGANAGTGAAGAAGTCGTCTTGTGAAATATTTCTGGACTTTCTCAACTGTGCTAATATCAGATACATAATATGGGTTCCAAACTGATGAGCTGTATTCGAGTATTGGTATAGCAAATGTTTTGTATTCTCTAGTTAGTAGTGTGACATTACCAGAGAAAAAGCTATGTAGGATTAGGTTAACAACTCTTAATGCCTTTTTGGTTATGTAGTTACAGTGGGCTCTAGCACTTAGATCATTAGAGATGAGTATTCCAAGGTCCTTTACAGGACCTTGATTTTGCCATTTACAATATGGAGTACTGAAATGCACTGGATATGGGATTGGTTGTGAAGAATACTTGAAAATCCAGCAATTCATTTGTTGGTAGATGAGAATTTCAGCCAGTATGTTACACTGGAGCCACAGTCTCTGAATTATCACCAGTAGGCCCTAGAGAATAATTCAAGCTATGTATTTTAACCTAGAAGGAACCTTATGTGGTTTAGTGGAAACTTACCTCTCAGTTTGAAATCTCCAATAGAGGTGCCAAAAGTTCACCTTTGCAAGAAATTCAATGCAAGATGCAAATTGTCAGAACTTCTCTGTGGCAGCTCATATCCTCTGGAACAGTCTCCTTCCAATAGATCCTGGATGCACCTTCCCTCCCAATATTCAGGAAGGTGGCAAAATGGAGTTCAGGAGAGCTTGTAAACATTAGGAGTTGTGAATAGGAGATCCCTGTGTTAATATAACTTTGATAATTCACCATAATACTACACAAAGTTCTTTAATGCTGAGAAAGATGTAAGAGAAGAGGAGAACCAGTAATAAGGTGGTTGAATTCATTGTTAGGAGACTTGAAAGGATAGTTTAAGGATAGATCATAAGAGAGAAAAGCTATGTGGTCTCTGGGAGTAAAAATGACTTGATGGCACATTATTGATCAATTTCATTTTTTATTATGTATTATGCTTTGCACCACCAGGATTCTCTCGTCCTCGAAGAAAGAGTTTCTCAAATGGTCTCAAATGTGTGCAATTAATTAATCTGGGCTGCACAGTTCTCATGCCTTCTGCTTTTTTGAGGGATCCCAGAGTCAGGTCCCTGAGATTCATGCACCAACCAGCTGCCACACACAAAGACAGTGGCAACAACTGCCAACAACAACAATCCCTTCCCCCTGCGTCCGCTATCAGCTCTCCCCATTAATTCTCCAGTTTTGGATTGCTCCCATCCCTCTCTCTCTCTCTTTCCTCCCACCCCCACCCCCATCTGGAAGCAGGCAAGAAAAGGGAAATGGAGCCATGCACAGCTCTCCGCTTCTCTAGCCCTCACTGCCTCTCCCAACATTGAAGCCTCAGAGACACAGGAAAAGCTGCCACAGCAGTAGCACCCAAATTACCTTAGCATGCTCATTTAGTTCATTATCACCCTACCTGAAGAAGGAGGTGCTGGAAGAGAAGGCAGCAATAGTGGAGAAGCAAGTCAGGTGTTAAAGACCTGGGAAGAAAGACAGCAGCTGCTGCTTGTGCTTCTGCTAGATGGCTGCAGCAAGTACCCACTGGTGCTGAGATGCGAGCATGCTTAGGCAACTTGGGCGCTACCGCTAGGGCAGCTTTACCTGCATTTCCAAAGCTTTGATGTTGGGAGAGGCAGTGAAAGCCAGAATCATATTGTAAAGTATTGCAGATGACATGACAGTGGTGGGTCTTACGTGAGGCAACAATTAAGATACTTATAGGGAAGATGTGAAGGCTCTGGTGGACTGGTGCAGTAAAAATAACCTGGTTCTAAATGTTAATAAAACAAAAGAGATCATTGTAGATTTTAGAAAGAGCCATCATAGTCATACTCCATTCATTATCAAGGATGCAGCTGTAAAGGTGGTCAACAGTATTAAGTATCTGGGGGTGCAGATAATTAACTATGTGAATTGGTGTCCCCATACATCATCCTTAGTGAAGCATGCAAACCAATGTCTGCACTTCCTGCATTGGATAAGGAGAGCACATCTTTCTTCTTCTGCCCTGGCCACTTTTTACAGAGACACGATTGAGAGCATTTGAACAAACAGCATCACTGTTTGGCTTGGTGCTAGCAGTGTCTAAGATAGAAAGTCCATATAAACAGTGACAACTACAGCCAAGAAGATTATAGAAAGCTCACTTGCTGTTATTCAGGGTATGTGCTTGGAACATGAAGCATTGTTAGAGACCCCACACACCCACTTTATGGTCTGTTTCTTTTTTCTTTTTAAAGTTTTTTAGAATTTTTATTTTTACTTAAAAATATCATCTTCCATTAAACAGTGTGTCGTCTGGGTACAAATGTCTTTGTGCTTTTATAATCAAAATTTACAATATTTGTTACCTTGATAGTAATTCTCTAATCTTACAATAATAATAATCAGCATTATGATGTTATTCAATTCTCCCTCTTAATATGTCTTCTAATGAAAATGTATTTTATTAGGTATAATAATCTTAACATTCATAGTAATAATCATCATATTGTTTACATCTCTGTTTTAACACATATTCTTTATTTTACTAATCTCCATTTATTTCTCACTTCTGTTTTTATTCTCCAACCATCCATAAAATAGCTCCCATGTCACATAATATTGTTTGTTCTTTCTCCTTTACAACAAGCATTAGTCTATTCATTTCTGCACATTCTAGTATTTTCCTAATTATATTCTCATCCATAGAGATCTCATCACTTTTCCAATTTTGTGCAAATACAATTCTAGCTACAGTTAATACATGTATAATTAAATATGCATTTCTTTTACTGTAAGTTTCAGCACCTTTTCCAACAAAAATATTTTTGGTTTTAAATCAATATGCTGTATTGTGATCTTTTCCAACCACATTTGTATTTTTGTCCAATATTTTTTTGTCTCTGCACATGTCCACCACATACAACTTTTTCATCAGTCTTTGTTTTGTCCCTGTTAATATCTTATCTAATTATGTTGTTTCTTTATAGAAACCATATAGTTTAGCATCTTTCTTATATCTAGAATGTATCTGCACCTGTAAATACCATGTCATGTTAATCCCTTGAACACTCAACTCTTGTTTAGTTTTCAGTTCCTCCTTTTCATTCAATATGTCTTTAAATCTAACAATATTTCCCATGTTAACAACATTTGGGTGAATCAGTGCTTCCATTGTTGAAAGCCAAACTGGTATCTTCAAATAATGTTGTTCTCTAGTTTTCTCCTATACTAATAATAACGCATTCCTTATATAATGTCTTGTAACTTCATAGTCTATTTCTGTTGCTCCCCTCTAGGAGGAGGTTTCGAAGTATTTCTCACCGGACTATCAGATTCTGCAACAGCTTTGTTTTCTCTGCCATCTGTCTGCTAAACTCACAATATTTGTTTTTTCTCGCCATGTACATGTATACATCTGGACTAGACTGTATTGTTTCTCTGTGTCCTATAATAATATATGTGGGTATGTGGGTATATGTATATTTATTTATTTATTTGTCATGTTTATGTAGTGTATATTAGAGCTGGTGACACTTTGAGAGCTGTATGCAATGAAATTTCATTTTAATGTATGCTGATTAGTGTACACTTAAAGTGATAATAAAGTTATTCTAAGTCTAAGTCATCTAAAAATTTCATGGGTTAATAATAGGTGTGCAAACTCAAGTTGATATCCAATACTAGGACTTAAGAGTTGGACTTGATTTGTAAGTTGATGAATTAGACCCTGATCTGTTGCTGTCAGATGTGAAGAAGAAGATAGAAATTTAGGAAAAAAGATTACTTGAGACAATTACTTATTTCTGTTGCGAAGTTAAATATTACGTTTGATGGCTCTTAGGTAACGATGCTTTCCATTCCTTCTAAGGTCCATAAACAAGGTCTCTAAGTTTATATCTTCAGGATCTAAAATAAGTTCAAAAGTGAAATTCTGGAGCAAAATGGCAAGGAACAGGAAGATTTCCATATCAGCCATTCCTTCTCCTGGACATGATCTCTTCCCTGTGAAAAGAACAAAAAAGACAATTAATTAGCCACTTATTGATATGAGTAGCTATAAAAATCAAATAAAAACATACATACATACCAAATAGCAGTGGAAAGTGAAAAACAATATTTTGGAAAGAACACCTTATGGCTTGGAAAATGCCACTGCAGTCTAAAATACCTGGATCTTTTGAAATGACCAGTCATTTAATGTGCACTTTCTTGAAGCAAAGAGACCACATGATGTGTTTTGATGAATTTTCTCCTTTTTCTGCCTATCACTTGCTCTGTAAAGCTGCATCTAAGCAGAATACCCTGGCTTTTTAAGGGCTTGCTTACAAAGTTGGTGAATGAATGGCATGTATTCCCATAGCACTTTCCGTGTCAGAGGAAACTGAGCATATATTTTTCAGGAACTGCTGGAGAAGTTATAACAGAGGAGAGATTGTGAATTAAAATAAAGCCCAGTCAAGGAGCATTATGTTAAGGTGAAGTAAGAGGGCCATGGGGCTTCATGAAATGGTTTTGAGGGAGAACCATTAAAACCACTTTGATGACTGGTAATGAGAAATGCTTAAGAAAACTGTTCTTGAGGTTTAACCCAGAGAGCACAAAATCTACTCTGCTGTTTAGTTTTTTTTAAAAAAGCTAAGATTCTGTCAATAGACAATGTCAACCCAAGTAACGAGAGATGAAACTGTAGCAGTAACAGATTTTATCTTTCTGTTTCAAAACTTAATAAGAATAGTGATTGTAATCATGAAATAAAGAGATGTTAACTACTTAGGAAAAAGATATTGACATATACTTTAATGTCTTTGGAGCACCTTTGTAAATAGGATTTCAGTTTCTTTAAGGCCAAACCAGATAGGAATCAAGGGAACCATAATCAGATCTCCTATATCTTTCTAGGATCATAAAATCAGCGACCAGAGAGAACGGCTTGCTATTTATTTGGATCACACACCGCTAGGGACATAACATTAACCCTTTCTTCCAATTTCTCCACCACTAGGGTAAAGGCCCAGTCCCACTGGCCGACAGATGCAAAACGTATGCATAAAGGACACAGCGGACGAGCAAAATTTCGGGGGTGCGCTCCCACTCCATGTCATCGCTCCCAAAAGTGGCGAAAATTTGACCATTAAACAGATAGAAAAGAACGGAAAAATACAAGACGATGAGGAGTATGTAGCGGGGATGTTAAAACGGATGTTCATCAGGAAGCTAGGGATGAGAAGTAGATGGAAAGCGATGACCACATCCGAGGGGGTTCCCGGGGGAAAATTTTGAAGCGGATGCAAGTGGAAGGTCCGGATGCTAGCGGATGAGGGATGCATCACGGGACGCCTATAGGAACAAAGGGATGCGCCGGCAGATGTATATTGGATGGGCAAAGAGTTCACTGCGCATGCCGGGGAGTATGAATTGTTGTCAGCTCCAACGGATATAAAACGGAATGCAGAACGCACGCAGTCAGCAATACAGGGAAAGATGTGCCTGCCACCTACATCTTGCAGGAACACCATAGGTTCGTCAGTCAGGCAAGAAGAGGAAGCCTGTGCCTACTCTTTCAAGCCCTGGCAAGGTGGAAGGAGGCCAGAACCAAATCCACCCTCCTGCACTGCTGCTGCTAGTTGCTGTGACAGCCCCAAGGCCTCAAAGCCACCTGCTGCTAAAATTGGCCCTGCCGCTCAAGCCCTTGAAGGCCCGACTGAAGCCCCTGCCGGAGGAGGAAGAGGCACGGGAAGCAGAAGGGAGAGAGAAACAGTACACCATTTCGAGGAGCATTGAAAGTGAGCGTGCCTGGAATGGCTGAGGGAGAACGAGTACCTTGGAGAAAGGCGCCACAGACTCTTATCGCGGGACACCAGAAAAGCAGCAGCTTGGAGAGACAGAGGCAGAGAGCTGGGTTACACTGCCAGAAAGTACTCCTGGATGTGAAGCCCACATGCACACTGGTATGACAAGCTAAACCTTCAAGAAATCGGGCCAGGCGCTGATTCAAAGCTCACTGGACCAGGACGATGCTACATTCATGGCAAGTGCAGTTTCCTGGAGGCGTTGAGATCTGCCACCGAGGAGCAGCCCTCTTGAGACCCCCTCTCCTCAGGACAGCCCACAGAGCAGCACTCCTCTTCCAGCCCCCACGGACGCACACTACCACTGTCCAGCCAGTGTCTTCAGAGGGCCCCAAGCAGAGGACCCCCCCTGAAGCCTGCACTACCCCATGCCGGGCAGACTTGCGAGGATCCTGCCCTTTTCTTTTTTTTTTTTTTTTTTTTGCGAGGATGACACCCCTGCTGCTCACAAAATAGAGGAAGAAAGCACAGCACCAGAGCCAGCCCACTCACCACAGCAGCAGCAGCTCCAGAGGATTGCAGCGTCGAGAGGCAGACTGTGGAGGGCCAGACCAAATGTGTGCCTCTTGGAGATCAGGGCACACAATGAAGACAGCACAGAACTTCTCTCTCAGCTGGTCCACTTTGGATCAGGCATCCTCGGGAGCCGAACACCTTCATCCCTACGTGAGCCAGATCCTGAGGACTCCTGCCCTGGATGCGCCCAGTAACAGTCGATGATCACAGAATGTCACAGCCACTTCTGCAAGGCCCAGCTGAAGCTGCTCCTACCCAGTCCAGGTCTGCTTCCTTCCACTCCAGGCGATAGTCACCAGTCCTTCCACGATTTTCAACAGCCCTCACCTGCACGGCTCACGACCACCAGGACTTCCCACAGCACAAAGCAGAACTTCCCAATCCAGCCTGGTTCATCAGACGCCACAGATGCCCACTCCATCACCCAGCTGCGGCCACGGTACAGCCCTACTTACATAGTTCCTCCAACCTTTTCTCCACCCACAAGCGAAGCCCAGTCAATGGACAATCTGTCATCAGTTTTGGGTTCCCGACATCTCAAGTTCCTTGTGGAGGCCTTTTCAACCCTCAAGCGACTGAATTCAGCCTTCGGGAAAGTCTTCCTGAAATCACCACCACACACCTCTTGTACCCTGCGTGGGTCCTGAAGCATCCCAAGTTGCGTAAGCCTCAAGCCATCCATCAGCCATTCTATGTCACCCGTCCATCTAATCGCTATCCCGTCTTAAACGGCTAGAGACGCGACATTATATCAGAGTGACTCGAGATGAGTAGTGCTAGAACGTTGGTTGCTTATCTCTTTTAAGTTTATCTTGCTTTAAAGCCATACAATTCAATACAGTTTACTTTGATTCATCTTGCTTATTTCATAAAGGTCATAAGACTTTTACCTAAGAAACGTTAAATAAGAGGTATTTATCTTTGCTTAAGACACTTATATAGTGAAGCTTTACTTGGTTATATTCTCTCCTATATTAATACAAGTTCATTACAGTATTTACTAAGAAATTACCTCTAATAATAGGCTATTTTGCTTATACACACTTAGTTTTCTGTTGGTGTCACTTTTTCTTTACTTTATTAAGAGTGTTGGTGAAAACTTTGAAAAAAATGGTTAGTTCCTATGTCATGGTCTGTGTGAGATTAGACTGATTCGTAGAGATTGTGGGATAGTAGTGAAATCTGTCCCCAGTACCTATAGGCTGATATCCGAATCCCTAATTAGATCAGGATGACATTTTCATCGCGCGGGTTACCATCCAGACACACCAATCTGGATTGTCGCCTATCCTTCGCTATCACATAAGGGTCTACAAATATTCGAGATTCCGCTACGGATTCTCATGTACGATACTTGAATATCAGACATCGAAAATATGAGAGTCACAATTTCAAGTACAAGTTACGTATTTTGCTCCATCTATTTCCGTGTACTAATGCTGTGTAGACGTTCTAGTGCTACCTTTTGATTTCCTCCTCTTTTCCGTTTTCGCTGCCCAGCAGATGTGACTTGGAGGGAATCGCCAGAGGATGCAGAGAGGATACAGTGTGATGTTTAACGGATGATAAACGGACATAGGTCAGTTTGTTCCCGTATATGTTGCGAGTACATCGTACGCAGTGGAAAGTTCATCCGTTCATAAAGTTTGTTGCCCAGCTCAAAACTTCTTTTTGCCGATGCAAATCGCAGGTGGACGGTTGCTCAAATTGACTAGAGCATCTGAATACGTAGCCAGTGAGTACACAAACGGATGATAGCGTTTTCCAACGGATGGCAAGCTTTTTTTAATGTTTTACATCCTCTTTGCATCTGTAAGTGCAGTGGGACCGGGCCTTAACTGAGGAGCCTCTCCTACCTACTTCCAGCTTCTTCCATTCATGGGGCAATAGAAAGTAGGGAGACGTAACTGGATCCAGAAAACAGTAAAAAGGATTAAGCTCCCTCCAATTCTTTGCTTTTGGCATCTTCCATATTTATTTCTGTCCTCATATTACGACTAGTATCTTTTCCAGGAAAGAAACCAGTGGTGAGATTCAAATTGTTTTACCCCCAGTTTGGTAGGCATGGCGTGGTGGGCATGCTTTACCTAAAGGCCAGGTCACATTGCCCGACGGATGCAAAACTTATGTAAAAAGAACACAGCGGACGAGCAAATTTTCCATCCATTGTTATCCGCTCTCAAAAGTGCTCCAAATTTGCATAAACAGAGCGGACAACAACGGACGGGGGGAGGATGTATCGCGGATGTAAAACGGATGCTCAATGGAAGACTGGCAGATGAAAGTGGATGGAAGCGGATGGCATGTCCGCAGGGCTTCCAGGGGAGCAGAGCAAAGCGGACGCGTAGTGGAAAGAGCGGATGCAGAGCGGATGAAGCAGATGCAGAGTGGATGCAGAGCAGATGCAGAGCAGATGCAGAGCAGATGCAGAGCAGATGCAGAGCAGATGCATAGCGGATGCCTAGCGGATCACTGCGCATGCGGGGAGGATGCATTGCGTCAGCCCCACGGATATAAAAGGAGGCAGC